>VCRD01005685.1:9820-21058 GCA_006783055.1 Trinorchestia longiramus
GAGTACAGTGCTGGGTTGTGTTGAGTGCAGTGCTGGGTTGTGTTGAGTGCAGTGCTGGGTTGTGTTGAGTGCAGTGCTGGGTTCAAGAACAAGGATTTGTTTTAGCAATTTTTTGAAAGAGGACTTCAGGGTCCATTATATTTTTGAAGATGTCAGTTCCAGCAGGCAGTTGATGTTGAGGTACATGCTAAACGTCAGGTGGAAGTCACGCGAGTTCAATTTTGCTTTTGTAAATTTATATTTAGTTTATGAGGTGATTTTAAGGTTTGATTTTTACGGATAATTAAACTAATTCTGCGTTTTTTATAAAATCCGAATTTTTGAATCTACGATCGCAATTTTTCGTTAACACTTTTACGTTGTGTATTCTGTGGTGGAATTTTATTAATGCTATTTAATTTATAAGGTTAATGAAGCAGGCAACGCTTTGCTATTTTATACATTAAAAATATATATAAAATTCTTGCGCTTACCCTAGCTGTCGTAGGTTAAAGCGGTATGCTACATAATTATATAACTATGAAGCTATATGATAGGTAATTGTATAATTATGAAGCTATGTGGTAGATAATTTTATAATCATAATGAGGCACGTGGTAGATAGTTAGAAACGCGTGAAAATACAAAAAAGTGAAAAGGATTAGAATTTTGTACAATAAACATTCTCTTCGAAGTATAATTAGAATTAAATACGGACCGGTATGGTTTTTAAATAGCTATAGTTGTGAGCAGCTTCACATTTTAAATTGCTTCAAGTTCTTGTACGTGTAAGTATTGACACGTTATAGGCATGAGTATTGACACGTTATATGTAGGTATGAGTATTGACAAGTTCTAGGCATGAGTATTGGCAGTATTGACACGTTATAGGCGTGAGTATTGGCAGCTGTAGATGTACTAAAGAACGTGTGTACTGTAAGTTTTGAAAACCTCTGTTACCAGTGCTGGTAATCATGGGAGAAATACCTGGTATACGTGTAGTAACTATTTTGTTGCTTTTATTATTAATTTTTCACCAATGACGGAAGTTCCTAAATGTGAAACTTAGTTTGTCTAACTATGCTTTGTCAAGTGTCTCGTAACACCCACTGCTGGACTGAGTCTCATCCAGTCCACTAGTTCCACACTGGGACACCAAACAGTCCACTAGTCCCACACTGGGACACCAACCAGTCCACTAGTCCCACACTGGGACACCAAACAGTCCACTAGTCCCACACTGGGACACCAACCAGTCCACTAGTCCCACACTGGGACACCAAACAGTCTACTAGTCCCACACTGGGACACCAACCAGTCTACTAGTCCCACACTGGGACACCAACCAGTCCACTAGCCCCACACTGGGACACCAAACAGTCCACTAGTCCCACACTGGGATACCAAACAGTCCACTAGTCCTACACTGGGACACCACACAGTCCACTAGTCCCACACTGGGATACCAAACAGTCCACTAGTCCCACACTGGGACACCTCACAGTCCACTAGTCCCACACTGGGACACCAAACAGTCCACCGTCTGGAGATGCTAAGAGGACGCCCATAAAAGACCTCTACACGCTTTCGTGTATTTTATGGTAACACAAACTGCGCAAGATGTGTTTTCGTATTAACGAGCCTGCACACAATGCCAGGTTGTGTTAGTGGAGTTTTTGTACTTTAAAATACCGGATTTCGTATGCAACATGTCTGAAATGTTAATGTAAGTCTGGCCGCTGTATCTCCCCACGCCTCATTGTTCAATAGAAATCATTGATCTCAGTCACGTCTGGTGCAGCGAAGTGACCTAGCATGTGTAAACTCAGTCATTTTCCATGTATTTAATGATAATGAAGCTTCATAACATTCCTGTGTTCGCCTATGTGTTAACGCTCTCACTAATGTACGCTAATTACGAGAGTACGCTGTAGTTACGTACACTGTACTGAGTAAACCGTCACTGCGTAGTTTGGAGACTCCTTACCCTTTCTGGATACTCCTGGATACTTCGTCTTCCCTGGATACTTCTAACTTTTCTTGGATGTATCTAACCTTCCTTTCAGATTCCTAACCCCTTCCTCCCCTTGTTGCGTGTGGGCATACTTTAGGGTAGTGAGGGTAGCTTACTGAGGATAGCTTGCTGAGGGTAGCTTGCTGAGGGTAGCTTGCTGAGGGTAGCTTGCTGAGGGTAGCTTGCTGAGGGTAGCTTACTGAGGGTAGCTTACTGAGGGTAGCTTACTGAGGGTAGCTTACTGAGGGTAGCTTACTGAGGGTAGCTCAGTGAGGGTAGCTCAGTGAGGGTAGCTCTATGGCGTCTTAACACACAAAGACGATCCACTTTCATTGATGACGTCTCTCCAACGTGTCTCTGAATCCTATGTTCTAACTATAAAACTGTTTACTGTGTGCGGTGAGGAACTGTCCTGTGGCTTTAATCGTATCTTTTTTATTAGAGCATAATTTATTGCGTATGGAAAGTTCAAAGTGGTCAAATAGGTGATAGTCAGTAGGAGCACCACCAGGAAAACAAGGAGGTCGCTGCAAAATGCCACAATTGAAGCCTTGCAAGTGTTGGACGGCAGCTTGAGGAGTGGGAGGAAGAGGCTCGTAGGGGCGCTGGAGGAGCTTGAGGTAGAGGCTCGTAGGGGCGCTAGAGAAGCTTGAGGTAAAGGCTCGTAGGGCGCTAGAGGAGCTTGAGGTAGAGGCTCGTAGGGTCGCTAGAGGAGTTTGAGGTAGAGGCTTCAGTAGTGTGAGGACGAGCATTGTCGTGCAGGAATGTCCATCTTTATTCTCTCGTCTGGGACACTTCTTGCTTCAATTTTCTAGCATCAATTTACTGGCAATGCCATGTTGCTCTGACCGTGTATTTACTTGCATCAAGAACACTGTAACAAAAACTGAAATTGCTAATTTTGAAATTACTAATTTCTGAGTTTAATTAATGAAACTAATTAACAACGCGGCATTTCAGGTGGGATGATTTTTCATGCTGCCATATTCTGCCCTGTATCATGCATGTCATCGTTTCTTCTTGTGATGCTCCTGGCTAGAACCATCACTACGACGATAGTAATAATGATGATAATTGTTATGATGATGCACGAAGATAGTGAGGATACACCGAGTTCGTTGTCTACCTACAACAACTATGCTTCAGGGCACGGATGATGCATCGGGAACAGCATCACTGCATCACGTGGAATGCCAAGTTAGAGGTGATAGAACAGTAATGGTTATGATGTGTGGTGCAGTAATGGTTGTGATGTGTGGTGCAGTAATGGTTGTGATGTGTGGTGCAGTAGTACAGTAATAGTACTACTTCTGGGTACTTCTTGTAATAGTTCCCGTCCAATTTTTCACCTTTTGGATCCTGCTTCACTAAGTTTCAGCTTAAGAAAAATAACAGTTGAAGCAATAATTCTTTTACATAAGTAAGAGCGACTAGTTCTGGGGACTAGTTTCGAACTGGCTGTGAATGGTTGAGGATTGAAGGTGATTTATTGATGGTGATTTCTAACTCATGAATTGGGGATTAACGCTGGCACTACACATATAAATTGTGCGCTGCAGAGTACTATCAGTGGACAGGGGAGCGGGGGAGGAGGACATCGAGATGGTGCCAATGCAGAGACTGTAAGGCAGTGCGGTGGGCTGTGTTGCAGTCAGCTCTGTGCCAGTGACTTACGACATTGTTCTTCATCGCACCTTTCCATTGTCTTAATTAACGACAACCCAGTCGTTTACCTGCGACACATACGACCTAACTTGTAGGATCACTGCTTGGTGCTGGCAGCTGTGTGGGCTTAGATCCTGCTGTTGTTGGTGAGAGTCTATCACTTCACTGATAAGAAACTCTGGAAGTGTCACGTGCCAGGATTTGGTCACAGTTTGAACCCTCTTCCATCAGTTGATATTCTCGTGAAGTGAGGTTTTCGTGAAACATTTTAATCTGCGTAGATTACTTGACTGTCTGTACCAAAATATAGTACCACTGTGAAGGTGCTCACGGTGCTTCACAACAGTCTACCATTAGTGCACACAGTACATTCCCCCGTACACCAAGTACCGCTTCGTGCACCGGCAGTACCGGGGCTATCGATCCTGTCCGTTGACCGGTATCACCGGGACCAAAATCCGCCATGAGCATCCAAGTCACGCTGGAGCGGGATGGTCATGACCAACCGTGGGGGTTCCGGCTGCAGGGGGGAGTTGATGTGGGACTCCCCCTCTCAGTTCTCAGGGTGAGTACAGTCATCAATGTTCGGAGAATTGTGTTAAAGAGTTTTCAGGTATTCCCAACAGGTTTGGGCATGTACAGGCAATGTTTAGAACCTTAGATGTATATTCACTGTGCAGTGTTGATTCAATTATCTTTGCCACTCATGCATAAGTTTTAGTGTAAACTGGTAAGTGTAAGTGGTTGTGACAAGCGTAACTGGTTGTGGGAACGGAATGTTCTCGTATTTTTAGTGGTGATGTCGCACTCATGTAGCATTTGTACGAACGGAAGTCCGTATCTTGTTCCGTGGTGAGCCTATGTGGTGCGGGCATCCTGCTGTCATGCCTGGACGTTGGTGTACTCCCTGTGCTTTCTATGTATAACTGTTAACTTTCATGCTGCTTCAGCTCTTTATGAGGCGTTATGGTTCCACTTTAATAAGGGCTAGTTGGTTTATCAACTAATTACTGTAACACGAGTTAGCGATGTAACTCAGGGGCTCGAATTAGGTAATCTGAGTTTGATGGTTACTCGGTTATAGTAGTTCCTGGACGTACTATTGTTACCAGATGGCGGTAGAATTTGAGAGTTAGTGAAAATTAGAATCTGGGGGAATTTGGATACTAGTGGGAGCTAGCTGCTGGTAGGATCTGGGGTCTGGTGGAGTGAGAACGCTTGTAGTATGTGGATAGTGATAGAATATGGATAGTAGTAGGATCTAAAACAAACAAACAATCTTTATTTCCAATCAAGTACACAGTACATAGACATTTAGTACATTGGTTTTTCAAATTCTTAAGGTTAACATTCTTAGAGTAGGGGTGATGATGAAGCTCCATGATCCCGGGAGGTTTGATGGGCGTGTCCATGGGCCATGACTGCTTACCCAGTAAGCCTTACCGATATGTGCGAGCTCACGGCACGAAGAAGCAACGGGAAACATCTCGTGTTCACGGCCGGGTTCGAACCCGCAGTCTTTCCGCACGAAGCAGAGACCTAATACACAAGCCGTAGACCACTCGACCACGGTGGCTACTAGAAGTAACATCTGGATGGAAGTAACATTTGGGCTCTAATAGAATTCAAAACCTGGAGCTTTATTGAGCTCTTGTAGAATCCAGACTCAAAATCCAGCTGCAGCGTCTGGTAGAGGTTGGTAGATTTTGAATTAATATCGGTTCTAATAGATAATGGTTTTCGATGGCATCTGGATTTTTGAAAAATTTGGGTTTTAAAAACTTTTTTCCTAACCCTGAGATGCAATAGCAATTTCTTTTGCAGCAACCAAGTTTTGATTGAACTTTGAAGCTTGGCTGAAGTTTCGCATCATTTTTGTTAGCGCTGAACATTATTGATGTTAGAGGGTTTTTGTTGCGGCTAATTTATTGAGGTTTAAGTAATGCATTTAAGGCACATGGATTTCTTGAGTGCCCGAAATTTTGGATGGAGGAATGACATCCTACTTTACAACAAATAATTAGAATAAGGATAATAAGAATAATTGTTATTATTTCAAGGTATAGATAAAGAACATCAGTAGTATACTACACTAGCGGAGTGCATCACGGCGCTGCAAGATATTTTTTGTCGTTATTCAAAATTACATTTCTGTTTTAATGATTTTTGAGGGCTTGATATCGATTAAATATTAGTTGTATGGAAATGACGTAACACGTACAATACTGTACAGTGTATGTGTGTGTTGAATAATCTGTTAAAAAAGGCATTATTGGTGCTAAATATTGCATTGGTTCAGCACGCAGCAACGATTGCACGCAGCAACGATTGCACGCTACAGGTGCACGTTACAGGTGCATGCAGCAGGTGCACGCAGCAACGATTGCACGCTACAGGTGCACGTTACAGGTACACGCAGCAGGTGTATGCAGCAGGTGCACGCAGCAGGTACACGTAGCAGGTACACGCAGCAGGTACACGCAGCAGGTGCAAACAGCAGGTACACGTAGCTTGTGCACGCAACAGGTGCGCGCAGCAGGTGCGAGCATCAGGTACACGCAGCAGGTGCATGCAGCAGGTGCACGCAGATGCATTACGACCAATACAAACAAAGGTTTTCAAAAAATATAGCGTCTCCAAAACACGGTAATTTTCTATGGAATTCAATACACATTTTTATAATATAGACAAGTCTTTATAAGTGCGTATGTGGAAGGGTATATATATATATATATATATATATATATATATATATATATATATATATATATACCGACATGATCAGTTAGCAATAGCATGCCACACACACGTACGGCGTACAGTATATCACGTGAAGGAGCGTTTAACAAGAAAGGTCCGTGTATTAAAGCAAGGAAAATCTGCTTCTTGTACGAGGAAACTGGCAGCCTGCCACTCGCTTGTCCTTGTCACTGAATATCCTGAGAGAATTTCCTGAAACTTGCCATGGTTGCCTTCATTAGAGGCGCGTGATGGATGAGTGGTTTTCAGCATGGGACATAATGTGCGTAACCCGAGTTGGGTTACCACCAGAGGGATTACTATAGTTACCACCAGAGGGATTACTATAGTTACCACCACGGTTACGACCAAAATAACGATGGTATTACCAGCTAATGGGATGTACTAGCTGGTTGGTTGGGTGCACCAGGTGGTTGGGTGCACCAGGTGCTTGGGTGCACAGGTGGTTGGGTGCACCAGGTGGTTAGGTGCACCAGGTGGTTGGGTGCACAGGTGGTTGGGTGCACCGGGTGGTTGGGTGCAGCAGGTGGTTGAGGCATCACTCAGTGTGGCAGCGGTATGAAGAGGATACAGTGCCTGTCTCATGCTCCTCACTATGACCACATGACGCTTTGGGAAAAGAATTAGTTATTTCTGAAGGCTGAAGCTGAACTCTTGTTTGTTGATGAATGCATTAGAAGAGATCGCTTCGATTTCTATGTTGTCGTGCTGCGCATTTCCCTGTACAAACACACAGAGTGACTAAGATAGCTGCTTCAGAATTAAGCGTCTGTTTTACGTCTGAAATATTCTTTTACGTTAAATTACGGGTTCTTCTAATAATAGAAATAAAAGAAATGAAAGAATGTCACAGAAATTTTTCGTATATGCGTATTTTGAGGTTGATTTTGTAGAGCCCAGGCGTGTGGTGTAATGAATTAATTCTTCATTGACGTCTTGTTGAGGGTCAGTAGGAGCTTGAGTTCTTGTAATGGGAATTTGTGAATGGGAATGTTCGAGCAAGATCAATGTTCTGAATTTCCAGGATGTCACAAACTTGAGGACTTGATAAGGAGTTACGTGAAGAAGGCGATCATGAAAGGAAGTAGAGGATACACGTACTGGTACAGTAATATGAAAACAAGGAGGGTGGATGGGAGGGAGAGCAACAGGAAAAAGTACTCATTTTTTAGTTGTGCATATTTTATAATAAACTAGTGCAATGTGTATCCACAAAATTCAGGATCTATGATGTAAAATACATTTATAATTTTAACCTGTGGTATTATCAAAATCTGAATATTTTTCATGAATGCATACAGAACTTTCATTTTCTATTCTATCTACCAATAACAGGGCCGAGTGGGAGAAGAAAGCTAATAACGGAAAAAATGGCGTGTTTTTTAGTGATCCGGTGCCTTTGGTACCGACAATACAATGCATTGTATTGTCTAGTGCAATGTGTACCCGTTAACTTTGCCATGCGAGCAGCATTGCTTCGTCTTGCCATTTCGCGTTGTTCGTCCGATAGTCTTCGGCGTCTTTCTTGCTGTCGAAGTCTAGTTGCTTCTCTCTTACGGTTGGACACGTTTCTATCCATTTTGGCATTTTTTGCCAGAATTTCATTTTGAAATATCCTCTATTATCTCTTTGAAGCTTTTTAAGAAAATCATAATTCCGAAAACAATAACTCAATTTCCAAAATCGTTGGCCTTATACTAAGTGGTAGCCAGGTTACTAGTCAAACTAATTTAAAACATTTCTTTTCCCATTATCAATTACAAATATCAAAGCATCATGATGAGTTTCAACAGAAAAAGGTCCAAAGAAAATTTCTATTTGTAAAAAAGCCGGTTGTGTATTCTGGATACCATAATGCAAGTGAAAGGGAATTGAATTACCACAGAAAAATAATGCAATAGAATGATTTCTTGTATTTCTTAAGCTCTATTCTTGTTGCTATCAAAGCTATCGATTAGAAGAGTGTGACACACGGACAGACGGACCTGCAGCTCTTATTATAGTATAGATTAAGACAGGATATTTTTGGGTAAGTGAACAGGGATTTGACGCACATGAATTAATCTGGGCCGTACTTGACCTTCATCTTAGTCTTCAAATGATGCCCAATTATGCATATTTATCCACACACCTAGAGTGTAGAGTGTATAGTAGAGTGTAGAGTGTACAGTGGAGTGTAGAGTGTATAGTAGAGTGTAGAGTGTACAGTGGAGTGTAGAGTGTATAGTAGAGTGTAGAGTGTACAGTGGAGTGTAGAGTGTACAGTGAAGTGTAGAGTGTAAAGTCTTCTATCTAGCTACTCGAGTTAGCGTAGGTGGTGCTGTATGAAATGTGTAATACAGTCTTGTGTTTTGTGAGAGCAATTAACAATAATGACTTAATGTTGTAATGGTAATGTGCTTGCAATGAAACCTTGATAATGATGCTTGTTTAAGGAGTAATGAATGAAGTAATTAAGAGTAACACAGGGCGTGCTGTAGAACAACAGTTTTGAGAATTACTGAAAGCATTAAACGAAACAGCGTTTCTTTTGACGAATCTTATGTGAATGAGTACACGATGAGCAAACATGTAGCTACACAATGAGCAGACACGTACATGGCGTGCAGACACGTACACGGTTTGGAGATACGTACACAGCGCACAGACACCTACACGGAGCTGCACATATCAAGGTACGAGCACACAAGGAATTCTGAGTTTCGTGTGTGCAAGGCTAGCACGCACCACCATCAAGATCAAAGCGAACTAACTCTCCTTCAGAGCTTGACCTTGAAGCTTCATAAGGCGCTGCAGCAGCATGCATGAGAGTATCAGTGATATAGCAAACAGCACAGCGTAGACCGTAACATCCCTGTCCATAGTGGCAGGATCCTCACAACTACATATGCTCACCACAGAACAAGCGATGTACGACTCGTACTGCTCTCATGACTGCTGTATTCAGGGCACAATCACCACCGGAACAAGCGATGGACTTGCGTGTGCAGAATCATTAATGCTCGTGCCCACAGGCTTACCACGAATGCGCCACTTTGACAGACTACGGAAAGAACTTTCTGGCCACGCTGGTTAGAGCAAACCTCAAGCACTCAAACGCTGAAGCACGCTATCACTCAAGCATTCAAACGCTCAAGCACGCAGATACTCAAGCACTCAAACACACAGTTACTAAAGCATTCAAACGATAAAGCACTCACCGACACGACGGAAAAAGAGTGTCGAAGATAACTGAACTAGTTTTCTAGATTTAATACGTACATATACACATATATTTCATGAAATATATATATATATATATATATATATATATATATATATATATATATATATATATATATATATATATATATATATATATATATATATATATATATATATATATATATATATATATACATTGCGTATATCTGGCCTCCTTCTGTTGGTTTGAGTCAATTCTTATCCCCCGGATTCTCCCTCTGAGATCCATTTAAAAGCCATGCCTCAAATCGTCATGGAAGACATGGGAAGACGAGGCTGAGAGTAATCTTAGGACCGTCACAACACCGGGCATTTGACGCACGTGATTCAGATGTTCAACGAACACACTCAGATGCGTAATTGTTCATTTTTAATGCTTTTAAGTGAGTAAAGATACACATGTGTAGTCATCTTTTCGAGTGAACTGTTTAGTAGCTTGTGTGCCATGTTATAATGAGACGCACAGAGATGCGCCAGAACGACGCGCAAGCTTAGTTGTGTGTGATGGAGAGACACATTACAACTGTTGAGAGAACCACTTGTCAGTTGTGAGGGTCCCATGGCAGTTGTGAGGGTCCCATGGCAGTTGTGAGGGTCCCATGGCAGTTGTGAGGGTCCCCACGCACCGATACAAGAGAAATGTGAATTAATACTTGGCCTTGGACCAGCTGGGCCCGGGTTCCACCTGGGCCAGCTGGGCCAGCTGAGGGCGGGGTGTTTGGGACAGGGAGTGTTGTCCGGGTCAACACAACACACACCCTCGTGCAGGTGTGGTGTGTTAGGCGTGTTGTATGGGCAGCGTGTGGCAGAAAAGCTTTGTGTTGCAGCTGCTGTGTTGGGTGCAGCTGCAGTATGTTGCAGCTGTAGGCAGCGCCGACAGCAGGTGTAGTGTTGGGTACAGCTGCAGTGCGTTGCAGCTGTAGGCAGAGCCAATTGCAGCTGCAGTGCAGCTGTTTTGTTCTTTTGCTTCCCACATTCTTGGCAAAGAAGACGATGTTGGCAGCTGTATTTGGCACTGCAGCACACACTGCACTGCACTGCACTACACACTGCACTGCACACTGCACCAAGCAGTGGTGCAACAATATATAACAATTTCTGTATATATAATAATTTTTATTTATATTTTCTATAATATATTTGTTTTCCTAGTTTAATTTACATAAACTGCAGATAATTAAACACCTGACTTTTGTCGGGGTGAAATTAACAGATTACGCAAATTTTGTCTCTACATACGTCCACTGCTGCTGGTTGCGAACTGCAGTTGTGTTGTGTTCAGTGGGTTGCTAGTGCAGTAATGTGGGTTGTCTTAAACTACAGACACTCATCATGGTCTTTTTAGCGTTGAAGTTTGATATTTTAGATTAGTTTGAATTTAAAATATAGTATTTATGACTTTTAATTTATTTTAAATTATTCTTAGTATGAAGTGCAATGTTTGTGTTTCTTAATTTTTCAAAAACTGCCCTTGAAGTCTTACAGATATTCTATCAGTAAATTTTATCAGTTTTGCAAGTGTCGAGTCTCCTGCTTTACTTAAATTCTTTACGCATTTGTTAAATAAAAAAAAAAAA
>VCRD01005686.1:6102-26968 GCA_006783055.1 Trinorchestia longiramus
GTATGTTATGGGAGGGTTTTCTGTGTGTTCCTCACATATGTTTTTACTACGTCATGTGTATGATGTACACACGCCATGTACACCTGTTGCTTAGCAACGGCCCTTCACGACGGCTCTCACGACAAACAGCTGATCGCAGAGACTGATTTCATTCATGCAGATTTGTGTCAGTAGAACTAGTCCCACAATCTCTATTCCTTCCTCTCTCTTATTCCTTCCATCCTTCCTCCCTCTCTCTAATTCCTTCCTCTCTCTTATTCCTTCCTCTCTCTCATTCCTTCCTCTCTCTCATTCCTTCCTCTCTCTCATTCCTTCCTCTCTCTCATTCCTTCCTCTCTCTCATTCCTTCCTCTCTCTCTCATTCCTTCCTCTCTCTCTCATTCCTTCCTCTCTCTCTTTCCTTCCTCTCTCTCTTTCCTTCCTCTCTCTCTCTCCTTCCTCTCTCTCTCTCCTTCCTCTCTCTCATTCCTTCTTTTCTCTCATTTTTCCTCTCTCATTTCTTGCTCTCTCTCATTCCTTCCTCTCTCTCTCTCTATCTCAATAGCGAGATGCAATCTTTTTTGGTTATATCTAGCACTTCAACATTATTGCACGTCGATTACTGAATATAAATTAATATTACGCTACTATAGTGCACATAACTTGATTTGTGGAACAGAAATTTGTCTGCGATTAGAAAGAAAGGATTTTACAACCCTATCAGCGACAGCCCTACCCGCTACAGCCCTACCAGCTACAGCCCTACCAGCTACAGCCCTACCAGCTACAGCCCTGTTGTAGTTGCGTGAAACTTTTATTATACGCAGCGAGGAGGAGCAGTGTTCTCCGACCAAAGTTGTAACTTGAAACAACATTTATGTTTGAACATCCGCTGGAATGCCAGGCATTGTGAGCTCGTGTGGGTGACTACAATATCTAGAGGACTAGCGACGGTTGCCATTGGCCAATCTCGAGCCAATCAGAAGCTGTAGAGACAGCGTCGAGGGGGCTGGTCCGAGTACAGTGCCTCTCTGTACTGTGGAACTGGCAGTGTTGTGAAGGGAGCTACCCTCGGGAGAGTGAGGGAATGTGAGAGCGTGCGAAATGTAGAATTATTGTTAGTGTGTAAGACTTATGTTAGTGTGTACGACTTCTGTTAGTGTGTACGACTTATGTTAGTGTGTTCGACTTGTGTTAGTGTGTACGACTTGTGTTAGTGTGTACAACTTATGTTAGTGTGTACAATTTATGTTAGTGCGTACGACTTATGTTAGTGTGTACGACTTGTGTTAGTGCGTACGACTTGTGTTAGTATGTACGACTTCTGTTAGTGTGTACGACTTATGTTAGTGTGTACGACTTATGTTAGTGCATAAGACTAATGTTAGTGCGTACGACTTACGTTAGTGTGTACGACTTATGTTAGTGCGTACAACTTATGTTAGTGCGCATGACTAATGTTAGTGTGTACGACTTGTGTTAGTGTGTATTACTAATGTTAGGGCATATAAACAATGCTTGTTATAATACTAAAGAAAAAGCTGTGAACGTTGGAAAACGTGCAAGTAAAACTCAGAGCTACAGGAAGTGAATTTTCGGAGAACTTAAGAAGAATCTTTCCTACATAAGCAGCAAAATTTTGAAAACATACAATAATAGTCGTATATTTCAAGTCAATCGTCGTTTACCCCAATGAGTTTGTATTCTAGATACTCACAATACTGCCAGTTGTGCCCAGAAGCTGATCAGTCGTACAAGTATTTACCTCAGTGGGCTTGTATCCTAGATAATCACAATAATGCCAGTAGTGCCCTGAAGCTGATCAGTCGTACAAGTATTTACCTCAATGAGCTTGTATCCTAGATACAATAATGCCAGTTGTGCCCTGAAGCTGATCAGTCGTACAATTACAGCAATGCAAAGTCTTCTCTGACTCATAGATCTAACTTAAGTGTTTATTTCTGAGCTATTTTGATTTTGTTTGATTTACAGCTCGTTTTAATGGTTATTTTCAAAGCAATAAACTTACAGAACCTCAATAATTCACTACAGGCACTCAAAATTAGCATCACAGACCACGAGAAAAGAACAGACTTGAAATTTTGTTTGCGTGAGGAAAACTAATTTTAAAAACAGGGCTAGTAACTCCGATTTGATTTACAAACCATAACTATCAACATGTAATGCCATAGATAAACAAACAGGAGTCTTTTTTTCACAAAACTTTAGCGATTTATAACGAATAAAAAAAACATGATCGGTGCAGCAACTACTCTCCACCAGCTGGTGCGATGTTCTCAGCTGGTGCGCTGTTCTCAGCTGGTGCGATGTTTTCAGCTGGTGCAACGTACAGTACTGTGCTCTGCCAGGTGGGTCATGGTGGGTGATGACCTCTCATTATACTGCCAGATGGGTCATGGTGGGTAATGAACTCTCATTACACTGCCAGGTGGGTCATGGTGGGTGATGACCTCTCATTATACTGCCAGGTGGGTCATGGTGGGTAATGAACTCTCATTACACTGCCTGGTGGGTCATGGTGGTGTATGACCTCTCATTATACAGTCAGGTGGGTCATGGTAAGTGATAACCTCTCATTACACTGCCTGGTGGGTCATGGTGGTTTATGACCTCTCTTTACACTGCCTGGTGGGTCATGATGGGTCATGGTGAGACCTCTTATTACACTGTCTGGTGAGTAACGATGCAGAGTGATTATTCTAAGTACAAAAATCATCACTGGAAAAGGTCACCAAAACTGATTTACACGTTTTGTCCAGAAGCAAAAGACTGTAAATCCTCTTCTTGTGTAAAGTGACCTATGAAGACACTGGTGCAGAGCTCAGTGTACCTCAATGTAGGTCATAGTGCCTCTCAGAGCCCACTCTCTGCATGGTAGGCAGCTAGTCTCCAGATGATTAAAATAATCATTTTGTATCACTACTCTTCGAAAAAAAATCCCAAAAATAATTATATTGTACTGTCACTCTACCCACAAATCCTTTTTTCAAACGGCAGTATCAGCGAATCAATATTTTTAGTATATATCATACAATCAATCAAAAAGTCTGTACATCCACACCACAGCCACCGTGGTCGAGTGGTCTGCGGCCTGTGTTAGGTATCAGGTCTCTGCTTCGGGCGGACAGACCGCGGGTTCGAAACCCGGCAATGAATACGAGCTGTTTCTCGTTTCGCGCCGTGAGCTCGCACTTATCGGTAAGCCCTCAACTCCCCGCCCATGGAAACATCCCAGGATCGTCGCATGGAGCTCACCATTACCCTTACTCTAGGAATGTTAACCCTAAGGATTTGAAAAACCAATGTACTAATGTCTATGTACTGTGTACTTGATTGGAAATAAAGTTGTTTGTTTGTGATCTGATGACATTTTTGTTGTTGTTTTTGCAGAAATTTGGCGACGTGGAGCGACCACAGCACCGTCAGCAGCCAGCACGCCCTGCAGCGCAGCTCCTGCACTAACTTTGCCGAGCACGTGCTGGGGGGCGTGAAGGACAGGGGGAGCAGGCCTGCCCTGGTGAGGTTGCCCCCTTAGTTCTGTGATTTTCTTTCCTCCTTTAGTTGTAATAGAATGTATCTATAATTTGTTTGTAGTGAACTAAATGATCAAAAAAATACTGATTCTATGTTGTATTCTGACCTAATTGCAATATTGCTTCACCAACACGGGTGTGTCTGGACACAGGTGTGCAGTGACTCGTGTAATTACAATATTGCTGCACCGACACAGGTGTGTCTGGACACAGGTGTGCAGTGACTCGTGTAATTATAATATTGCTGCACCAACACGGGTGTGTCTGGACACAGGTGTGCAGTGAGTCCGGACGCACGGTGAGCTACAGTGCCCTACAGGACGCCTGCTATCGCTGGGGCGGCTTCCTCCTCCAGAGGGGCCTGGGGCGGGGGTCCGTGGTGGCCGTGTTGGCCCCCAACACCCTCGACTACCCCTGCGTTGTGTTGGGCACCATCACCATCGGGGGGGTCTACACGGGCATCAACCCCACCTACACCCCCAGTGAGTGTGGGGGTCTTCGGTGGGTAATTGGGGGTCTACATGGGCATCAACCCCATCTACACCCCCAGTGAGTGTGGGGGTCTTTGATGGGTAATTGGGGCCTATTCTGATATCAACCCAACTTACACCCCCAATGAGTGTGTGGGTCTTCGGTGGGTTATTAGGGTTGTACTCTGGTATCAACCCCAATTACACCCCCACTGAGTGCCAGGATCTCCGGATTCTCCTCGAAAGTCAACCCTATTGGTCCCGATGAGTTGATCCAAGAAGTCAATATCTCGGACCAATATTCACAAACATTTAGCATGACATTCACTCCCTACACCTTCATTTTACAATAAGTATCGTGATAATAATATTTTGTGTCCACACAATCTTACAAATTCTACCTGTGAACTGGCAACGTGCAGGTAATCACGTTTAAAAATAAAGGTCATATACGCGATGTAAACCATTTCTGTACGTGCGGGGATCAGAATGCAATTGTATTTACCGTTTAGTATTAATGACTTAAGCCATTGGTAATATCAATATTTTTCTATTCATGTGTTTTGCCAACAGAAATCGTAAGCATAAAATTAGAAGTCTGCACTTTGCTGCTGATCTTCCTACATGATGCCAAATTTTGGTTTTTCTCTGACTGTCAAATTGGTGATGGTTTCCCTTGGATTTTGTGCAACAAATACGTGAAAATTATTCAAATTACCGGTAGCTCTTTACTACTTAATTATGTGAAATTTTGAGCACAAATAGTTGAGACTTACCTAATTGCGGCTGGAAAAAGCATTTTAAGAAATTCAGTGCGCAGTGAACATATAATTCAAGAAGGGCGCTATACTGGTTGTGATGTTTAAGATGACATCATCAAATACAATTTCTTATGCTTTGGTGGATTCATAGTAGAGCTTGATACAAAGAAAAAAACTTTGTTCCATTCAGGTATAGATGAAATATGCAATGGTTTTTAAATTTTTATTGATAATATCTGAAGACTAGTGATCATGCTTCCAGCGACTGTTCCCATCCATCTTTTGACGTGAGGTAGAGGCTCGTAGGGACACGTCGTGATCTGCCAATTTAAGGAAAAAGTTTTAAATAGTCAGCAAGGACTACTATAACCAGGACGTGCACCGCAATGTAGCTGACTACGGTAGCGGAGGCCAGTTCACTCAACTTCACTGAGTTCAGTTAACCCCCATCTGTCATAGTGCGAACATTGTCGCAGTCTGTCGCTCGGTTTGAATCGGACATTGTTGTTTGTTTCGAGGCACATTGCTGCATTTCTAAGTGGATACTGTTGATTTACAAAGTTTATTACTAATTATATGTATCAAAAATGCCGAACAAGTGTGGGGTTGTGTAAACAAGTGAAATCCCTCCCAGTATCTTCAATGTGCCTGCTTCATGCCTGCCATCTCCAAAACCTGCATCTCCCCCGGCGAAAGTGGAAGACCAACAACTGAGGTATTTTCTTCAGAAGGATAAGATTACTTCATTTGATGCTTTCAAACCTGAACGTAACCTGCAAAAGCAGTACAAGAACTTGATTATTTCAAGATTGAAAGAAAGGCTTGTGTGTTTGTTCATGACCGACAACTTCAGTGAGTGCAGCCTGTTTGTGATTTTCGAAAACAAGCCCACTTTGTGTTTCCCACTAACGCTCAGTGCGTTCAAGAACGGCATTAGTGTACCACTGTTTAAGATACTTCATCCCAACAATGGTTTGAGATCGTATACGCAGTCCGACGAAACTGTGCGCTTGGCAATGAACTATGTATGACATCCCGTTTGACAAAACAATCCAAAATGTTGTCACCCTTCCATCTCACACGTCAGCCTATGTCGACACCTAGAAGGAGAAGAAGTTGGTATTTATAACGTCTGTTGGAACTTTTATCACAGAAGCAGTTTTCCATGAATGATTATTGTTTTACTCTTCAATCATACCCGAAGTGTAATTATGAACAGCTCAGAGACTTTTTGGTGCTGCCATGCAAACACAAGCTGCAGTACATCACTTCATCTATTGACAATGACCAGGTGCTGAGGGAAACATTTAACAAAGTCCAGACACTGCAACAGAAGAATGTGTTTCTTTTGGTAGATGAAGTACAGATTCGCCCAACTTTTTCAATTTCTGGTGGGTTGCTAAGTGGCATGGCCGAGAACAACCGAGACTGCAAGGCCACTTCTATTCTAATCACTAGGTAATTGTAGTGCCACAGCCAAGCATCCTCTTGACAACGAGCGTGTCTGGTTTCTCCTTTTTGACACAGTACATCTGCTAAACAACTGGAGCTACATCTGCTAAACAATTGCATCTGCAACAACTAGATCAGTGAGAAGGGCCAGAAGATCAGTCTTGACAATGAAACACGGCATCATTTGCAGACGTCAAGGAACTCTACGAGTCAAAGAAAGTCAGTATTCTGACGACTACTACACTCATCCAATTTGCTGTCAACCCCTCAGAGAAAGACTAGCAGAAGAATGCAATCCTTCAGACCTCTGTCCAGAGGGCCCGGTTGGCTGACTAATCGCTGCAGTTTGGTAGGTTTTTGCTTCTATGTTTGTTTGTTTATATGCGTGAATGTTTGTTTGTTTGGTTGTTTGCATTGGAAAAGGTTTAACTATAATCAACTTGTAAAGTCTAAAACTGCAGCAACTCGGCTTTTTATAAAGTGGCCACTAAGCTCATACAGTAATACATGTTAAGTCCGGTTAAAATTGGTATTTCAAAGCATTACAGTGCTTTAAACCATTTAAAATTCACTGTAAAACCGTAGTATCCCTTCTATTACTTGAAAGAAGTAATTTTTGATTAATTTGTCCGATAGAAAATGTTATGTTACTAGGAATGCAATGGCCTCCGCTACCGTAGTCAGCTACATGGCGATGCACGTCCTGGTTATAGTAGTCCATGTTAGTCAGTCAATCGAACTTCCTGGTCCCTGGGTCACAAGCAGAGAAAATTCAAGGGCTAGTTACAGAAGCGAACCCTCGAAGCCAGGAACCTAGTAGCACAAACACAGATCACTAACCACTTTGCTACAGTTGTAGACACTGGTTTCAGAATAATCTGCCAAAGTCGATCGTAGAGACCTAATTGGGATCATATTCTCTGCAGGACTCATCTCTAAAAGTTGTTGAAGTTTCTTTTCTCTTTCTGGTCCCAGTTTTTGCTCAATCGATGTCTGGCGTTGCTGAAAATGAAATAGTGTTCCTAGTAGATGACACATGTCTAGATTTATCTATTTTTGTCCCGCAGATGAAATCGCGTTCCTATTGGAGGACAGTAGCACTGATCTGCTGGTGGTCTATGGTCCCCTATTGGCCGTAGCACGGCAGGCTATGGCCATCATTAAGAAGGACATCCCAATGGTGATCATCGGTCCATCAGAGGCCACTGGCCTTCCCAACGTCGTCGATATCGTCCAAGACACAACCATGAACTTCGCTGAGCCTGCGCAGGTATACAGGGTCATAATATTAATAATATATAGATTTCGTTAGCATTTCCACAAATGACTCTAGAAGGTAATAGTTCAGGGTTCCATACCAATATGTTTTAAATTAGGAACGTAAAATATGATTATTCAACGTAGGAGGGTAATATTCAGCCAAGATGTTTTCCATTACAACTGATATAAGAAAGTATTCTAATTTTATCAATCAATGTTTTCTTTAGACACGATAAGATTGCCATGACTACTTTAAATGATCGCTCAGTACCTGAAGAATTATCATCTCATTCGCTTCAGAGCCAAATTTCATAAAATTCCCATTACGAGCTGGTATCCTTGCGATGGACTATCCTACCCTCTGAAATATCCACGTAATGAGCCTTATCATTTATGACTTTAATGCTCTCCTCACCCCTCACTTCCTACTTCACCGCCCACTTCCTCTCTCACCCCCACTTCCTCTCTCACCCCCACTTCCTCTCTCACCCCCCACTTCCTCACTCCTCATCCACTTCCTCCCTCACCCCTCATCCACTTTCTACTTCACCCCTCACCACTTCTTACTTCACCCCCCACTTCCTACTTCACCCCCCCCCTCTCCCTCCCTCCCCCCCAGCTGACGGGGGAAGAGCGGATGGCTCTGTTGTACTCCAGTGGCACCACCGGCAAGGCAAAGGGCGTCTCCATCCACCACAGCGCTGGGGTCATCAACCTCGACATGGTGACACATCCTAAGTACTACGTGGGGAATCTCTCCTCAGGTTTGTAAAAAAACATTTTCATGCAAATTCTAACAATAATTTAACTAATTTAGCGGTTTATCTCGTTTATAGTTTTTGTTGTACGTGTTTAAGATCGTAGCGCAGAAGTTCAACGTACAGACCATTTTATTTGAACATTGGAGAAAATTCGATCTCGAAGAACTCATGATTTATAAATTCATTGTTATGAAAGTTACGTGCGCCCGCGTAGAGTTCTACGTTATAATGTGTGCTAGAACCACCGTAGGAATTGTTAATGTGACCATCATAAATATGACTGAGACAGTTAGTGACCAGTACGGCCGATGTAGTTGTACTTCAATCCATTGATATAAACGCCTTGTAATTACACCCTAATGTTCTGTAGACATTTTAATCCAGTTGACTTTCTACTTAAAATAGTTTTAAACAGTCGCATCGTCAATAAAATAAATATTTATTTGTTAAACCGAGATCTATTTGAGTTTATGTGAAGCAAAAGCTCACAGGGATACAATAGGTACATTGCGCTTAGAACTGCGGTGCCTTGTCTTTGTTACAGCAACTGAAGAAGTGAGTTCGCATGTAAAGAAATTTATTGTAAATAGAAGCTTAAACGGAAAATTGAGTTCAGAAAATATGCCTCACTGATGCGTTCAAAAATATAATAGGTGACTAACACAATTTTTTATCTACAACAAAAATTACGTTTTAGTGACTCTTCCATTGCGTTTTAGTGAGACCCTTCCATTACGTTTTAGTGGGACCCTTCCATCACGTTTTAGTGGGACCCTCCCATTACGTTTTAGTGGGACCCTTCCATTACGTTTTAGTGAGACCCTTGCATTACGTTTTAGTGAGACCCTTCCATTACGTTTTAGTGGGACCCTCCCATTACGTTTTAGTGAGACCCTTCCATTACGTTTTAGTGGGACCCTTCCATTACGTTTTAGTGGGACCCTCCCATTACGTTTTAGTGGGACCCTTCCATTACGTTTTAGTGGGACCCTCCCATTACATTTTAGTGAGACCCTTCCATTGCGTTTTAGTGAAACCCTTCCATGACGTTTTAGTGAGACCCATTACATTTCGATTAAAATATATTGCGTAATAGCAACAGAAAAAGCATATGGTAATAATTTTTTTTGCAGTGGAGATTCCCACGCTGATGTTCCTGGTGCCATTTTTCCACCTGGCTGGCTTCCTGGTAGTCACGCAGGGCATCTTAAAAGGCGCCAAAATCGTAAATTTCTCAAAGTTTAATCCTGCTACTTTTCTCGACTGCCTCCTCGAGCATAAGGTACTTATATTTTTGTATCTTTAGTTATAATGCATGGAGTCTAAGTTGTGCTAATGTTCCGAAGTTCTAGTGTAAGTTAAAAAAAATTTAAAGAAGCTCATCTACACAGCTTTTCATACTTGGTAAGATCATAAATCTTACTTGTTCATGCCAGTCAACGTGCTTGTAACAAAAATGTATTATAACTTCCAATTCAACATAAATTTAAACGTGCCAGAGATCCCATACTAGATTTTTAATTTAGATCTCTTTTGACAGCCAGAACTTATTATATATCATTTCTAAATCATTGCTTGTAATTGAAACTTGTTTCTTTGCCAGAAAAAAATTAAATAGATCGTTGCGTCAAATTGTCATTCTGATTACAATTTCATGAGTAAAAAGATTTAAATTGTCGGATTCTTTTGTTTATAATTGTATGTTTTTTTAATTAAAAAAATGAGCTTTCTATCTATGAAGTATTCGAATTAATAGTGATTCGTAATGTTTCTATATAGAAATTGAAATGAAAAATACTTTGTAATCTTATGAAATCTCTTGACACGAAAATTCTAACAATGAGACATGTGAAGTCTACGGGGCAATAATGTCTAATGAAGGAGAAAATTCTCCCTGGAAATGGAGAATGTTATACTCGTTTTATTTCATTTTTGCCTTTTTCGCATACTCTACTTTCTAGGGCATATGTCTCCGTAGCTAGCTTTCTCCCTTGTATTTATTTTTAATTACAGTGTAATGATGAAGCTCATGTGCCAATGTCAGTAAATGTTTTCTAATAATAAGTAGATGTGAAAATTTAAAACTTCCGATCTACAGCAGCTCCACTTTACCTTAATCTGCATTTTATTTCTGGTAATTCACGACGTGTTACCAATGTTATATTGATCTTTCTGTGTTCTTGAACTTTCTTGGAATAAAGAATTTTGTTCTGTTTTTTGTTTGTTGAACATGAAGTATCAGTCATCATCTCTACTTTTGAAGACGAGGTGCCTGCATTTCATAAGAAGTATTTACGTAATTACCATCCGTTACAGGTGAACATACTGCACGTGGTTCCCTCAGTTCTCAATTTTCTACTGGCGCACCCAAAGTTCACGAGAAAAAATGTTGAGTTCATCGACGGTGTGGCATGTGGGGGTGCCCCCATTATGCCCTCCACTGCAGCCCACACCTACGACAGGATCAGCAGCAACGGAGAAATATTGCAAAGTAAGTCTTGGAAATCACAATTATCTACAAGAAAACCAAGTAAGTCTAAGCAATTACAATTATTTTTATGAATACGAAGCAAGTCTTGGCAATCACATTCATATTCAAGATGACGAAGTAAGTCTTGGCAATCATAATTATATTCAAGAAGACAAAGTAAGTCTTGGCAATCACAATTATATTCAAGAAGACAAAGTAAGTCTTGGAAATTACAATTATTGTCATGAAACCAAAGTGAGTCGTTGCAATCTTCAAAAGAAAATAATTTTGACAATCACAATTATTTTTAGGAAGACAAGGTGAGTCTTGCCATTGTCTTCAAGAAGAATGAGTACGATAGAGTGAATAAAAACTTCAGAATATTTCAAAATAATTTGGCAATCATAATCGTTTTTATGAAGACAAAGTGAATCTTGGCAATCACAATCATCCCCAAGAGGCCAAATTGTGTCTTGGCAATCACAATTATGTTCAAGAACAGTGAGCTGATTGGGCTTTTACTTTTCTGTATTAATGTGAATCATAATGAAGTCATCGAACAAGTTATGTACCATATGGTGTAGCGGAAACAATACATAGTAACATTACTGCATAATATTGGCAGTGTTCACTGGTAGAATTTATTGAATTAGAGGCTGAGCACACTTAAGTCCTTCGTAGGAATTGTAGTTGAGGGAATCATAGCTAAATGGTCTGTTGGAAACAATCACAAGTTGTGATTCACAAACAATCACAAGTTTGTGATTGTTTGTAGTGTGTGTGTGTTTATGCAGCATTCAAACAGTACACAACTTCCAGCATCTAGACAGTACAAAATTCACAACACCTCAGTACGACAGTACACGGTTTCTAAATAGCATTTCAGCAGAATAGTACACAACTTCTAGCGTACAGAAAGTGATCGAATTTCTGTGTTCAGACAGCTTAGTACTCCTGACACTCATACAGTACACAAATACCAGCACAAAATAGTACATTCCTTCTTCCGACCAGATAGTTATGTGTACTAGTACTCCCAGCACCCACACAACACAACTATCAGGGTCTCAATATTACATACTTCCTAGCGACCAGAACGTACTGTGCAGTACTCCCAGCATCAGACATGATATGACCTAAAAGTACAGTAATCCCTAGTAAATGACGCAACATTATTGTTCCTTTTCAAAACGACAAGAAACGGTAATAAAGAAAAAGACGACAATTTCGGATTTTGACCCCCGATTTTACGTATGGATATTGGACAGCATTTTGTGCCGTAATACAGAATATACAAAAGAATAAAGTGTCGACATAGTAGATGTGACATGATGGATGATGTAATTAAACACTGGTGTAGCATGACAAGAACTGGAGCATGACAGGTAATGTAACACGATATATATTGTGGCATGAATAAGCAATGTAGCATAACTTCAACATTGATAGCAGTAAATGTTTATTGTTTCTTCTATTCATTTGTCTTTTTATTTTAAAACTTGCTTTCTATCATTCAACTGTAGATATCAATATTGTATTATATATTATAAAATATATACCACCTAAATATTTTATAACTGGGCCTTTTTAACCTAATATTATATCATACTAATAGGCCAACACGTGAAAAAATTCATGTTTTTTGCTGAATTTTTCGTTTGATTTGCCAGTGGATGCGGGCTTTGCGAAGGAGTTTCCACATTGAAGGATGTACCTTTGGTATCCACAATACAATGCTTACAATACATGCATACCCGTTCCATCGAGAAGTCAATACTTAGCCTAAGATTACATACCAAAAGCCGTCGTGTATCTTTTTATAAATATGTTTCTTGTTCCTCCTCGCTGTTAAGGCAGCGAAGTTGATTTCAAACTATCCATTACTAAAAGTTTTAAATAAATGAAGTGTTTATTTTAATTTATGTAAGTATTGACTTCTCAATGAAATGAGTATTCATGCATTGTAAACATTGTATAGCGGATATCAAAGGCACAGGATTATTATAAAATACGCGATTTTTTCCCGATATTAGCCTTCTTCCCCTTATGTGTATACAAACATTTCTTCGGAATGTACGCGTCCACAGGCAAATGATACAAAAAATTCATTAAAAACTGTGACATTTTTCACGTGTGCGTCTTCTAGCTGGACTGTACAGTCACAAAAGAAAAATCTGAATGCAGCTTCTGCTGAAAGTGTTAATAAAACTACTATAGTGGAGAATATTAGTATCTACAATACTTATAATGTCCATAAAATATTATGCACAAGATAAAGAAGTTAATTCATAATGGTAACAAGTGATCAAAATGGCAACAATTGGTAAAAAAGCAACATTTGATCAAAAAGGCAACAATGGGTCGAAACGGCAACATTCAGTCATTATGGCAACAATTGGTCAAAAAGGCAACAATTGGTGGCAATTTAATTTCACAATTTAAATTTGACTAATTTCAAACTATTATAAAGATAAATGCATTAAATATTTATGACGAATTGTGTTTTAAATGAATACTTTCAATTAATTTCATACTGATCCGATACTTAACCAGTTAATATTAAATTGCATTTCAAATCAGTATTTAATTTTAGCATTGCTACGATAATTTAAGTTGCTTGGAAAGAGTTTTCGTTATATTGTGGGATCAATAAGCGAATTCAATGCCATGGGAATAAATTCGGAATTTTTCAGTTTACGGCATGACGGAGTCCCTGGTCACACACCAGGATCCACTGGGGGGGACTCGTCTGGGCTTCACAGGACAGATCCTTCCAGGCCTGGAGGGGAAGGTGGTGGATACCGAGACTGGAGAAACACTGCATCCATCTCAGACTGGTGAATTATGCATCAGAGGGCCCACGGTACGGCCATTTATGTGAATCTACGCATACACATTTTTATTGTTTTTATTTGGTGAGCTGCGTGGTGTGTGCTTCATCATTGTTCCGACAGTTAAGTGAATTTCTTTAATTTTATGAGTGTGAAAGATTCGTATGAATAAGTTTATGTTACAAAAACAATAGTTTATTAAATGGTTTTCTCTTCAAAGAATACCCTCATACTTCGATTTTTTTTCTGACAGTGAGGTCCGTGGGAACTTCAAATTTTTCTGTCGATTAGATACACACGCAATTAAACTTTTTTGGCTGTGACAACTCTGTGCCTACGTTCTTCCCCTATTATTTATTTTTTCCCTCAGCACAAAACTTGCTTTATTCTCATCCTTCGTCGAAGTGCGTCAGTTGCGTTGATCATACCAGCCAGTTTGAGGGAATTGAAATATACACTTATGCTCGTTGAAAAGTTTCCCTAACTGCGTGAAGTATTTTGAAGTAAGATCACATTCAAAAACTCATGAGAAATAGAATACGTTTAGCTTCTCTTATATACATATATTCCCATGGCATCTTTCCTCTCCATCACTTCCTTCAAAAAGCACCTCTTCTCCCTATAACTTTCCCTCCGCAGAATCGTTTATTATGCTGCAAAGGAACCTTGACATTTGTATATGTGTGTTAGCAAGATGAACTGGATTTCGAATTTAGTTAGTATCATATGTCAGGCATGAATAGATGAAATAGATTTTAATGTTTCAGGCTTAACTCCATTCAGGCATAGAAACTCGTACATTATGATGCACGTCGTCCAGTAAAGAATATTTGAACACAAAGTGTACGGATGCTGCAGATGATGAAGGAATACATTTGAATCCATGGCCTCCAGTAAAGAATATTTGAACACAAAGTGTACGGATGCTGCAGATGATGAAGGAATACATTTGAATGCATGGCCTCCAGTAAAGAATATTTGAACACAAAGTGTACGGATGCTGCAGATGATGAAGGAATACATTTGAATGCATGGCCTCCAGTAAAGAATATTTGAACACAAAGTGTACGGATGCTGCAGATGATGAAGGAATACATCAACAACGCGTCCGCAACGTCGGCCACCATAGACGAGGAAGGATGGCTACACTCCGGAGACGTGGGTTGCTATGACGACGAAGGTTACGTCAGGGTCGTCGACAGGATGAAGGAACTCATTAAGGTTAACGCATTCCAGGTGAGCCTAATGAGGGCAAATGCCCTCATTCTATCATATAATAGAAGGACTATTGAGTCTCCAAGAAAAGCTTTATTAGCGTCTTGGAAAATATGAATATGATCGTGGAGGAAGGTATTTTGTTATGTTCGATGATAGGTCAATGATATTTCAATTTAAACTAATCATGTCACTGTACATGAGACAAAAACTTTCCTTAATATTATAGTCGAACAAAATAAACCAAATTTTGGCCTAATTGTTAATATCGTTGCTAAGAGAAACCTTTTTCAAATTTAACACACACAGTACAAAAAATTTACAAGTTTGACTTAAAAATTGACTGCTTCAGAGTTGATGGGTAAGTCAATTTTTACTGGTAACTTGGTTGTTATGAAATTATTTCGTTCATACATTCAATTTCATAGCTCGCCGGGCAGCTCTTTTTTCTTTATATTTTTATGCTTCTCCTCCCATGGTCCGGGTTTAATACATTTCTATTATTTCCTCTCTCCTCCCACCCTCCTCCCTTCCATCATTTTATATTTGAAAAGTAATCATTAGGTGAATGTGAATTTATTCTATATTGCTTCGGTATTGATTTATTTACAAATTAACAAGTATTGTTTGTGTGTTGTGAGGTGCTTCTCAAGCGTGGATAGCTTTGTTCAAAAGTCCTATTTATTTTGTGTGTTGTGAGGTGCTTCTCAAGCGTGGATAGCTTTGTTCAAAAGTCCTATTTATTTTGTGTGTTGTGAGGTGCTTCTCAAGCGTAGATAGCTTTGTTCAAAAGCCCTATTTAATTCTGTGTGTTGTGAGGTGTCCCCGAGCGAGATCGAGGACGTGATCCTGCAGGTGCCGGAGGTGACGGAGGTGAGCGTGGTGGGTGTGCCCCACCCCACCACAGGGGAGGCCCCCAGGGCCTACGTCGTCGCCAACGAGGGCTTCGACGTCAACAAGGTCAGTATGAGTAATAATCATAATATTATAGATGATATATGAGTAGTTGTTTCATCTATAGCACTCAGATTCTAAATGATCTCGAGCTGGAGGCACGTTGTTGGTCAAGCTGGACTACCTCGAACCTTGCAAGGCTAAAATTATTGATTTGTATTTACTTATTCGGAGTTCAAAGTGCGATACCTGAAATAAATGAAAAAGCAGGACATAATAACACATTTTCTAAAACTACTAAGAATTGTAAACACATTTACCAGGTGGTGGAGCACGTGCAAAGGAGCTGTGCCCCCCATAAGCACCTGAAGGGGGGCATCACGCTGCTGCCTGCGCTCCCCAAGAACGCGACTGGCAAGGTCATGAGAAAGGAGCTCGTCAAGCTCGCTGCTCATGGCGAATGATTGATAATTCAACGGAAATTACTGAAGTTATTACAGTAACGATACATTTTATGTTCCACAACATGCAAAAATACAATGCTTATCACTTGATCAGGTCACTTCTATATTAGGGTCTGGAAATTTGAATTTTTAAGAAAAAACTCGTGTGAGATCAACTAGAAAGATCTGCCAGGTGGTTCAAAGGCTAATTTAGTAACCTTACGATGGTCAAAACTGAGGTTTTAAAGTTCCCAGCGGAGATCTTGCTTACATCTTCACTTAGAGAGTCGCATCCCAGTATTGAAAATAATAAAGCTGAATTCACTAAGCAATCATCCGTATACTTCTACGAGCGTTACCATCTCTCAAAACTCTAAGATTTTTAGGAATATAGAATAGAATAAGGCAATAGGAACGAGCCGTTTGGCCCATTCTTGGTTCAATACCGAAGTCCCATGCCGTCTAAAAGTAAATCCATCAGTCATGCACGTACATCTTGACCACGTAAGTCAATTTAGTCGTGTGCACACATGTCACTCACGCACAGGCGTTTATGTCACGAGCATTTATCTCAATCATACATTAACCTTAAGGAGTTAGGGACATAGTTAAGAGGATGTAGTACTGGGGGGGTTCGTAGTCCAAAATTTATCGAGACGATTTTTGAATGTGTTCACAGTGCCAGCAGAAACTATGTTTTCTGGCAGCTTGTTCCAAGTTGCGGCAATTTTAACGGGAAAAAAGTTCATAGCTTGAGATGTCTTGAAGTTTCTCAGTAATAGTTTTTGACCGTTATTTCTGGTTCTTACGTTACCGTGTCTTTCGAAGAGCCCTTCCATGGTAACATTGTTGAGGCCATTTAGATACTTAAAGGTCTCAATAAGTTGTCCTCGCAGTCTTCTTTGTTCTAGGGATATAAGTTCAAGGCGTTGAAGACGTCTTTCGTAGCTGAGATTGCGGAGTTCTGGAATCATCTTCGTTGCTTTCCGTTGTATTTTTTCCATTTTATTAATATCTTTTCGTAAGGTAGGAGACCAGAGTTGCACTGAATATTCTAAATGAGGCCGGACTAGCGCTTTATAGAGCGGTAATATTATGTTCTTTGACTTGTATTCAAAGTTTCGTGCAATGAAACCAAGAATCCTCTACCTATTATGTTATGTTATGAATAATAATTGAAAATTTGAGTGAATAATTTGGCACCTTACTTGGAGCTTCGAAATGCAAGGAAAATTATGAAATGCAAAAGAACGTGTCTCATACGCTTGTGTCCTGTTACTCACGAAGCAGAAATAGGCTTCTGATCGCCCATACTTTGAATAATAAAATGTTTTAATTTAAAAAGTTTCCTAAATGATAAAGAACTTTTTTTTACTTTTTTTACATTTGTTATAGTAGTAATGTAGTATGTATTTTTTTACTTCCATGTTCCTTTTCGTAAGTGATTTTGAAAGTTTTCAGATCCATCTACATATGTACGTCTCTATCTACTATAGAAAAGGTACTTGTGCAAGTAGATGACTTGTTTCATTCTTGTCCTTAATAGGTAGAGTGTTTCTGATGCGAAGTCTGTTGTGAATATAAATAGTTAAAAAAATAACCAAAAATGTATTACGAACCATTAAAAGCTTTAAAGGGGGTTTGTTTGTGATAGAAATCTCTGGTGGATTGGAAAGAGAGGAAGAGAGAGAGAACGAGAACGAAGACATAGGAACACTGGGAATAGAAATATGATGAGGCAATGAAAAGAGACGAAGGCCACCAAAACATTTTCCTTCAGCTGTTTAATTTCTATGGATATTTGCATGTCCGTCAATTTTCTACTACTGAGACTATGCAACACATGCATTGTAAATATTTCAGTGCTACTCACAAGTAAATAATTTCACTCTCAAGATAATAGGGATGTTAATCACGAAATTTTATTTATTTCTATGCTACTTGACGTAAAATATTAGCATCAAGATTTGACAATTTGATTCCTGGTGCTATGGATTTATGCTGTACTCTGTGATGTATCGGAAAAAGTGAATTTATTTTATTTTAATTTACTTAGCGGATAATAATAACTTAATCCCCAATGCTACCAGCTTGGTGCTCATTTAACATCCTCTTCTACCATATTTACACCTTGATAACATTATCAAACATGTTTAGTGATTGACGTACACTACTAGTGTTTTTTCGAAAAACCAACCTTCCGACTTTTGATTTTCTCGAAGCCAGGTACAAAGCTGATAATGCCTTAAGCTTGACGCTTCTATTTTAGTAAATGTTATCAAAAACAACAATGTCTTCAATTACCCTAAAATGAATGTTTAAATTAATTTCTCAAGAATATCAGTACTTTTTGAACGATAAACACTACAGACAAGTACTGAAATCAATATTGGACAGAGACTCAATTTAGTTTGGTGAGAATATACTCGTATGGTGAATAAGTTTGTAGAGCTGCGTCTAACATAGTATTGATATTCTCATGATCTGGTTTAGTTTGTTGAAGTGGCGTTAAAAATTTGATTAATATTAGAAACGTGTTACTAAAAACAATAGATAGCAAATTCACTGATCACAACGGTTGGAAACTTAAAGATTTATTCAATCAGAAAATTTAGATTCCATTGAAACTTAACCCCTCGCGCCAATTATCTGTATTGCAAAGCTAATTGAATTTTTATCAACTTAGGTCATTATTGATAGTTCTATTTTAATATTTAGAAAATAAATTTAGGGTAGATAGCTAACAAAGAAAAATACTAGGTTGTGGTGAGCTGAGGGAAGGTATAATATGAATGCTTGGCAAAAACAAAAAACAAAAAAAAACAATCTTTATTTCCAATCAAGTACACAGTACATAGACATTTAGTACATTGGTTTTTCAAATTCTTAAGGTTAATATTCTTAGAGTAAGGATGATGGTGAGCTCCATGCGACGATCCTGGGATGTGTCCATGGGCGGGGAGTTGAGGGCTTACCGATAAGTGCGAGCTCACGGCGTGAAACGAGAAACAGCTCGTATTCATTGCCGGGTTTCGAACCCGCACGCAGTCTTTCTGCACAAGCAGAGACCTGATACAGAACACGGGCCGCAGACCACTCGACTACGGTGGCTGCTCGACTACGGTGGCAGGTTCTTTTATATGGAATGACTCAGAGTGGACTTTAAGGAATTATTTTAGACTACCCTGGCTCACAGAAGAAAAACTTTGTGATGCTACCCTGTTGTATGCGTCTGTATTAAAGGGAATTAAAAGCTGTTACATAGGCTCCAGCCAAGGCTGGTCTTCAAATCTAAGTCTAAATCTATGAAATTTTACATACTCATTTTTCTATAAAATCTCCATGATGGATAAGTACGTTAGAAAATATTCTATTTTATGTTATATGCTAAGAAACAACAACTATATAAAATTTGTGCACGCTCGTCAAGTTGCATTGTCCGCATATATAAAATAAGGTAATAATTATATCATTTTGGCTTTTGGGGTAAATTTGATATCTAAATCTCGTTTGTAAACAGCAGCTCAGTTCGTCGTGAGTCACGTTGTAGGTTGGTTGTCACTATGTGTCTTGTGTGTGATTGAAGAATTTTGTGTTATTTTAGTGAAGTTGAACCACAATGGAACGAAAAACCGCTCGGGGTGTCAAACCCAAAAATGTACCTGTTGGTAATCTTATCACATTAGGGAACAAATCAGCTGGGAGAACTGAAGGAGACAAAAGTGTTCCATATCCTATTGGTAAACCTGGAGGTAAGCCATTTTGATGATCTTGTTGCTATTGATTTTATGTAACTAGTAAATATTCTTTAGATATTGATGATTTTTACATTGTGTGTTTATATTTTAATTTTAAGAAATTGGCTATACACTGTAATTACTACCGTTGTACCCTGACACTGATAAGTCGTTTGAACTGTTCAGAGGTAAGCTGAGTGTAGTCACAATTTGATTAGCAAGTTCACTAATTTGTCTGTTTCATGAGCTAAAAGCCATTGTTGCTTGTATTCATTTTGCTCTGTTCTGTGCCAAAATTTGAGTTACATGCAAATGCTACATACATGAATGCTTGACTTCTCATTTTATTACAAAAAATTGCAAAATTGCAAAATTGCAAAATTTGAGTTACATGCAAATGCTACATACATGAATGCTTGACTTCTCATTTTATTACATTGGCTGTGAGGCAATTTCCTCTTTAAATTTTTATGGATGCCAATTTTTTCTTATGATTGCAAAGTATTAAATTAAGAATGTTGTGGAAATATGTAAAGTTTTTAATGTTTTAAAATTTGGTAAATTCTTTTTAGTTTTTCTCAATAGACCATGTGTATGAAAACCATGGCTGATGCCATCTGTGTAACAGCTTCAGCAATGTTAAAACAAGTGTCATGCTCATCTGTGTGGTGTGTAGCATACAAGAAATTATTAGTTTCATGGTAGTGAAAGTGTAAAGTTCTTTCATATGGAAGACAGATGAGGAAAAAACTTTCTTCGACAACTCATTATTGAAAGTCCTTGTGAATGAAAGGAAGGAAAGCATGGTAAGGAAGATAAAAATCAGCTACAAAAAGATGAGTTAAGTTATAAGTGAAATAAAAAAAAATGGTAAAGTTAAAGTAGCTAAGTTTAACAATAAAGCATAACATTAGATGTATAGCAAGTAAACAAAGTTATAAAATTCAGCAAAAAAAGCAGGGCAGCTAAAATGAACTAACTAATTCACTGTAAAGAACTGATCATCTTAGTTATAACTGTCATAAGCCTACAAAATGCA
>VCRD01005687.1:1920-20855 GCA_006783055.1 Trinorchestia longiramus
CTGGCTACGCCAGTATTGGCCCTGGCTACACCAGTATTGGCCCTGGCTACACCAGTATTGGCCCTGGCTACACCAGTATTGGCCCTGGCTACACCAGTATTGGCCCTGGCTACACCAGTATTGAACTTGGCTACACCAGTATTGAACTTGGCTACACCAGTCCCACAACAGCGTAACTCCAACCTTGAAATACGATATAAAACCCGCCTATTGAACACAATTCAAACAGGTAACACATCTGTTAAAATAGAACTTACTTAATTTGCAGCGACAACTAACATCATAGTTGACGTCGTAATAAAATTGCAACATACGTTCAAAGAACAGGCACCAGTGCTGTAGACTTACATGTGCTTTAAATCAGGGTACATTGAGTAATTTGATTGATGAAGTCAGAGTATCTGAGGCAGAAGCTTAATTGAGTTTAGTAAATCATATCTTTGAAAGGAGTCCCGTTGAAGTTGAGGTTAAAGTTACAATACATGTTATATTTCGCTTCGAAAAGTTAGTCGAAAGTTAGAAGAGTTAGAGCGAGTCGTAGCTGACGTACGGAGAGAGATCTAGTCTTCATTAGGCCTATAATAACGTTAAGACAAATAGGCTGGGAACTCTAGGCTACCTGATTACATTATGCATCAGCAACTCTAGGGCAAGGCAATCTTACCTGCTGAAACGTGTCAAGGTGCAGATGCAGTGAGTATTGAAGATGACGAATGAAGATTCAACGAAGCCGTCGAATAAATCAAGCCTCAAAAAGTTAAGAGTCACGAGGGTGTCGAGAAAAAAGGTTTACAAAAATTGCTAGAATTAATAGAAATCTAGAATAGGAAGTTGTCTTGATTGGAGTTGCGCTTATGCACCAAACAATGAGAGCCAGTGTGCAGGACCTTGAATGTTTGCTGAATTTAAACTTGCACCAAATTGACATAATAATCGAGAGCGTGCGAGCCAACATAGGAATACAGAAGGACATTATGAAGGGGAGGAAGGATGTACACAACACACTACTGCCACAAAAGAAAGGTACGTCATTTAAGTACAGTAGAAGCTGTAAACACAACACATGTGTAAAAAAAATTACTCATCCTATTAGACATCACTTGATAACTGACAACGAAGCAAATAGCATAAAGGGAAAATAACGCAGAAGTTCAATAAATTCGAAATTTTACAGACAAAATGGTTACCAAACACGAGGTTTCAAGTGAAAAAGAAGAAGCAAGGTCACAAAGTCATCAGTCTTCCCTGTGTGCACTTCAGAGTTCATTTAAATGAAATTCAGGCGCAGCAGTGATTAGGTTTACGGAGAATAGACGCCCAACTGGGGCGACAAATACCGTGGATTTTTCCAAATTGGTGGCTGACTTGTGACTTTCGTAGGCGTTCACAGGGAACTTTCGTTCAACAAAATAAAAACCATCTTTCTTTGAATGAAATTCCTCAAATGAATTTTGTTTCAAGATGCAAGTGCAAAATATATTATATTTTACAATAAGTTGCAAGAAAGGTATCAGTTGCGCATAAGATAGTGCACGATTAATCAGTACATTTTAACCTCATTTTTTTAACCTTCTCAATGAGTGGCAGTTTACACTTAGCTGATCAAACAAAATTGAGACAAATTTCATGTCTTCAAAAAAAGTTAAATATATTTCTTTCAATCAAGCAATCATAACAGTCTATTTCCATTATACTTTCAGTAAGAAAAAAACAATCGCATGTCAATGAAAAGAAAGTCCAAGGAAAGACTCCAAATATTGATTGATCAAGGATGGAAAGAATTCACCACTAGTTGCTGGTTTCTAAAAAAAAGAATAAAGCAAGGGCTCGATGATGATAGGTTGTAGATCGTGCAAGTCATGGTGCTGTTCATCGATTTTCAAAACGTCTAATGAGGCCATAGAGTTAAAATGATGGAGGGTCAGACAGCGAGAATATGTATATGTGTAGAGGTGGCAACCAAAGATCCTTCATTAACTACGGTGATGTATTCGGGAAAAACATAAATAACAGACATCGAGTAGCGTCATGCAGGGATGGGAAAGTATACAGCTGTTTATTGAAACAACTGGTCATATTTCTTGAAAAAGTTATTATGAAAAATGAGCGAAAAAAGAGAATTTATGGCTGAATGAACGCGTTCTGGTATAATTTTTCTCTCACGCAGGCGTGCGTTTAAACAAAAAAAAAGATGTTTCAAGCCATCAAATTGCATTTTTTTAACGTTGAAACAAATTTAAAAAGTAAACTTCATTCAATACATAGAAACGAAGAAAAAATGTACTGGTGGAGTGGCACGGGTGATGAAAATACAAGAAATAGGCACCGCGAGATGAAAAATTTGAGGTATGAGCTTTAATTAATGCAACACGCATACAGAATGTACTTATTAATATGTAGGAAATTAGTTCGAGTCTCTCTTGATCGCCTAATTAAATATTGAATGAATGCAAACGCACTCATGTGCTAAATGGATGAAGCACCATTGAGAATTAATGAATAAAAAATGAACCAACAACAAATTCATTTTATTTCAATGATTTCGATTATTATTTCAAAATTGAACAACATATATCTCTGATAAAAGCAATTCTTTCGTAGGAAGGAATTTTAAATAGAGCGTATCAAATTAATATAGAACTTTTGTCTACAACGATTGAATGATTCATGTAATTTGCACATCAATATTGCATCTGGAAAGAAACAAACATTTTTATTGCAAAAAATAATATATTCTATTATAATAACGTATGATTCTACACTGAATAAAATACTACAAAACTCATGTTTCTCATACTTTCATACTGAAGAAATGTGCTGGTTTTACAGTATAGAGTTCATAAATAAATTATATAGGTATACGAGTACCACATAAATAAAGTGTACGAATAACGTTCCTTAGTTTCTCATGAAGAAAATACATTGCACGCACGTACGTAAGTGCATGTATGGCACATTAAATTTCTCGCGTAAATCATACAATTGATGTCGCTGCAGCCGCGACAAGTCTCGTACAAATATGATCGTAGAACTTACATCTCAAAGAAGCGAATATAATTTAAAGCAGGCTGACCTAATTCAAAGCTTAGATGTCAGGTCACGTACGCCATGCATGAGTTCTGAGGACTTACACTTGTTAGTTAAATTTGTGATCTCAACTAATAAAAATGAGTCTTGAATATTTGATCGGCTAAAAATAATGGGAAGTAGGCTCCGAATGCTAAGAGGCTTAACATAATAAGGAAATGAGGCTTGTATTCAAATAAAATATAAGAAAAAACAATCATTGTGGCACTCACGTGGCTTATGAAGTAAATAGGAGCTTGAGTTACTTATTTGAATAGTTATTTTATGAGTGGAACTTGACATGCACTTTGAGTGAAATATTAAATTGTGGAAGCGTGATTTATTCAAGCAGAACATTCGGGTTTGAGATCGAACATCTTTCGTAGATAATCTTAAATATTACGCGTATTAAACTGAGATCAATCACAAAAATGCATTAAACTAAGGATGGGATAATTCTGTACAAAAAAGTTTTTGATAGAAAAACGAATTGCGGGTTACTCCAAAAAAAACTCAACATTTAAGTTGAGCAGTAGAGTACCTCGAGTTGTATAGTGTCGTAGAATAGAATAAGGCAATAGAAACGAGCCGTTTGGGTCATTTATGAGTTGATACTCAAGCCCCGTGCCGTCTGCGCGTACCTAACTGTTACAGAACATGCCTGTGTTGAAGTAGAATGTTATTTTCCTTACTGAAAGTAAGAGAATCCAAAATTTCACATCGGAATGAAAAACACTGCTTATGAAGTTTAACTGACAGACGCCTCAGAGTTAATCGTTCCATTTTACTGTCATTTGTGCATTATTTTTCATTTTCTTCCTCACTACGCACTGGTAATCATATTGATCTGAAAAAGACTTTGGTTTTAAATAAAGGATCAATGTGCATAAAGTGTTTTGCATTAACTTAAGCTCTTAATGTTAATATATGTAATTAATATTTGATATATACACTTAATATTCTTTTCCAATTTGAAGTTTTGTCGACCCCAGTTTTTTCAATACATAGGATTATGTTCTTGCTCATATCTATATAAGAATCAAGTCCGTGCACTAATGTATTCATATATATTCATGTATTCATCAATCATTCAGGCAGCAAAAAAAACTATTTACATGGCATATCGATCCATGAGCCACAGACCCTTTGTGTTGAGCTTTTTATTCGCAGCCCTTTTGTTAAGCTTTTTATATGCTTTTGTTATTAAAGTTTTTTACATTACCCAGTCCAGGCTCCAGCATGAGGAGTATTCGATCTAGCGCTCGAAGTTGAGCAGCTCTGAACGCATCGTAACCAACGCCTTCAATCTCCATGCATCGAGGAAATGGCATGCGCTAATTTAAAGCAAACGGAGCATTTTATAAGCTCAGTTGTCATCTTCAACTAAAAATAAAAATAAATCATGGAATCCTTGGAATTGGTTTCAAAGTATTTATGAACGATGCATTGTGACGTGTTTTCTAGTAGCTTGGTGACAATTCAGTCGTTGAGAAGTTACAGTGTTGATGCGGTTGCCAACACTTTCATTCGTATCAATTTTTGAAATCCAACACATTTCCAAGTAAACAGTGCAGCATCACTAATACACTGATGAAACATGCCTCTCACTAATCGAAGGATAACAGAATTCTTCCCCAGCATGAACAGCAGTGACATACATTAAGATATACAAGATCGCAATGGTGACGTCCATAGATGTCGAGGAAAATGAGACTACAGAGTCAGTTAACATAATATTCTCGCATGATATTATATCAATAAATAATAGTAAACATTTTTATGCAGATTTGTTAATATATTCGTATTTATTGTGTAGAGAATGAAATGTGACAAGGGTTCAGGTTTATGTATTTGTGTGCACCATTCAAGGACCGCAACGGCAAAGCGGAGAACAATAGTAATTGTTAACAATGTTACCGTAGTTAATATCCAATTACATTTAAATAATTTACGAGTCAAGACAGGATGTGACCAAGTAATATTCATGAACACCTTGCGTTTGATTGAGGAGCAATTCTAAGGTTGAATTAACTAATAATGAACATTTGACTAATAATGAACATTTCAAATTAAACAGTATAAATATATGCATTATATAATAAGACTATAATTTTTTGTCCCATTAAGAACACATTCCGGAAGTGAACTCATATCTACGTAAATATCAATTTCATTATTAATTAAGTAAATGAAATACACTCGGGAATACTAAACGTATGAACGATTAGATCCTTGATAATCTAGAGCAAATAATTTAGGACTAGAAAGATTATAGGTCAACTGACAAAAATCAACGATTTCAGTGAATAAATTTAAATCTTTTATGCTGGCATCTGTGAATCATGACTTGCTTTTAAATTAATTGTGTCCAGAAATGGTTTGTGTTTAAAATAAATGTCAGGAGGGAATTTCTAAAAAAATGCCACATATAAGTTTATCATTTCTACATAGATACAATAATACGAAATACAAACAAGTCTTATGCAGTGACACATACATATACATCTCATTTAAAAATATTAAACTTTGGTATACGAAAAACTACCTAACCGCTTTGCTCGTATGGTGTACCCTCGGAAAATTATTACAAAGTTCGTTTCTAGCATAAATTTCCCTACAAAATACTAGAACCACACGTACACGAATTCAAATATAAATAAAGAATTGTCATCCTTCGTTTCACCATGAAAATTAATGGCTCAAATTCCCTGTGAATATTTTTTGAGCGAATAAGCCTTCATCTGTTAGTAAATATGCTGAGTCACGGCAAGTATGGCGTCATGAACCCCTCCAAGCAATGGTCAGAACAGACACAGACGTGCTTGCTTTTTTTACTGCGTAATTAACGAGTATTTGAAGAATTTAAATACAGTCCGCCCATGGTGGCTTATATTAATGGAAATACAGATAACGAAAACGAACTTCTTTACAATTAAATTTGGAAATCACAATCACATTCTGAGCAGTCAGTATGTATATAATGATGCATACGCTAAAAAATATATTTATGGTTTTCAATAAACTGTCAAGTAGTTTTTACCTGCATCACAGCATGCATCTCCAGTTTAGTTAAAAAGGAAGACTATAAATTACGTTAAAAAAAACTGATAAATTTTACCCACATCCTCATTTCATTTCATCTCGATTAAAAGTTTATTTTAATTTTATTCTGGGACGACCATTTTTCATAAAGATTTATTTCCTCTAGCTTTTTTCAGCATTTATTTCTTTTCAAAGAGATAGGAGATATCGAGCCCAGTGACTGGAGCCCAGTGACTGGAGCCCAGTGACTGGAGCCCAGTGACTGGAGCCCAGTGACTGGAGCCCAGTGACTGGAGCCCAGTGACTGGAGCCCAGTGACTGGAACCCAGTGACTGGAACCCAGTGACTGGAACCCAGTGACTGGAACACAGAGACGAAAACAAAACTACAGAAGTCGTATATCAACACAATATAATGTAGGCAAACTCTTTAAACGGATCCTTCTAATAAATGAGGTGTAGTAAACATTAAATCTCGAAAGACACGATCATTGCTTTTGACAGTTGAATTTATTCACTAAAACTGCTGTGAATAAATTAAATTAAGCTGTAATATTTGTAAGAATAAAAATGAAGAGTTACTACACCAATTCTTATTGCTCATTCTTTTCTATAAAAATTAAGGTCAAACGCATACTAATTGACAGCATAATGAATTACGGAGACACGATTATTCATGTCCGTAATGTTTAACGGAGACTGGCACGCTGGTTGTGTATTCATATTATTGTATGCAGGTCTTCAGTAGCATTTATTAATGCATTATCAAAGTGAAAGTATGGCAGAAAATACAACTTTAGGTAAAGATGTATTAATGATAATATAAAGATAAAAATCATTAAATCATAAATAATAAATATTATAATAATAATAATAATACTGAACTCATATACGCTGCTTTGCGTAAAAACAAATCCACTAATATTAATCAGATACAAGTTATATGAACGATTCCGTCAACAATTTCCAAACCACAAGGAGGTATTTATTGCATATTTTTCGATGAAATTCTAGTAAATTCCGGGGAATGATTTTTTGTCTCCATGCATGAGAATTCAATATTGAATCAGACGCTGGAGACCTCAAGTCGTGTAACATACAGAGCTGTTTTGTTCTGCTAGTGTCAGGAATACGGAGACCTCGAGTCGTGTAACATACAGAGCTGTTTTGTTCTGCTAGTGTCAGGAATACGGAGACCTCGAGTCGTGTAACATACAGAGCTGTTTTGTTCTGCTAGTGTCAGGAATACGGAGACCTCGAGTCGTGTAACATACAGCGCTGTTTTGTCCTGCTAGTGCAGCTAGTGTCAGGAATACGGAGACCTCGAGTCGTGTAACATACAGAGCTGTTTTGTTCTGCTAGTGTCAGGAATACGGAGACCTCGAGTCGTGTAACATACAGAGCTGTTTTGTTCTGCTAGTGTCAGGAACAGCAGCAAAGGAAGTCGTCAAATAGAGGAGCAGGAAGCAAGGTATGTCCCACATTAAAAGGGAAGTGTCCTGTTAAAAATACTCCGGTGCCTCGGGGTTTAATACATTTTAATGGTCTTTAGTTATATCTTGTTTAACATACTCCCTCAATTTGTCGTTCATATTTGCGTTTTGTGATGCGATTTTCCTTGTTTTCTACTTTGGACAACTAATGCTTTTATTGATATATTGTTCGAGTGACAGTATATCATGTTACGGAGAATGTTAGCATTAACTGCTTTCTATTGAAATGAAGGATGAATATAAATACTTGTACAATTATGAATAAACTACGATATCACTGAAATTTTCTCTTATACATGATTTATCGCGTCTAAAATTCCTTTATCTGAGAGAATAAACTTTGCATTATTTTACTAGTCTGTGCATTGAAGAGATATAATATACCTAAGATCATAACTGAATACTAGTACGGATGCACATGGTGTTCCACTGCACAAGTATTTAGTTTTATTCCACACTATGACAAAGCTTCCCACAAGTGCACCACTTTTCTATCTTTCCAAAATAAATATCTGTCAGTTCAAGTGCACAAACAACTGCAGCGTAATATCAATACTGAAATTTAATCATTCGAAATTGATGAGAACATTTTTCCAGTGTACATTCATACGAGCGACACAATCACGGAGATCAGGTTATTAATAAAAGAACATTAATTTACTCCAGCCAAAATACGCATGCTAGAAGTGAACAGTCAACTCTACCTTGGTGGCAGAGACATCAGAGAATCATGGCAGAATAATCAGATAAAACACGTATGAATATGCAAGGGAAAGAGAAAGCAAGGTAAGCTAGCATGTGAAGTTCAAATACATTTACATGACGGTGCACAACATCATACTTCAAGAAGATTCAATTCAAGCGATGCTGATCAATTATATAAGTTTCAGCCGCACATATTTAATACAAGTATATCTCATTTGCATTTCCAGTCCACGTGTATTCGAATACATAGTAACCTCAACACTTGACTGTATGAAACATGTGTAGTGTAGTGTATGTATGAAGACTGCATAATAAATTTTAGAACATGATTAAACCGGCTCATAACATGCATATAAATTAAACGAACTAGTTTTAGAAAAAATATCGAATTTCGTTGGGCGGAATAAACTCAGGAATATTAAATAAAAGGCATATTTCATAAGGTGGAATAAATTAAAGAATATTAAATATGGTACATGCTGTGGAAAGATTCACACGACGATTATGCATTAGGTTATCGTAGGTACAAGAGTTTAAGCAACGGAGGTGGGTCGGAAGCCGTTTGAACAACGGCACTGAGCATGTCAAGGAGAAGAAATTTCTAGCAATGAAGACTACAGTCAATTTAATTAAACATTAGAAATCTTTATTATGGAGATAAAAAAATACGACATTTTAACTACAAAAGCATATTAAAGGATGATTTTTGGAAAAAGTGTTGCTGATTCTGCGGTGGGGGTAGTTTAGGGTAACGAGAAAGGACCCCCAAACTGAAACAGGTCCGCCAATTTGTGTACCTCCCAGCACCACTAGAACTCAACCCTCTGGGGCAGGACATGTTAATTTATCCACAACAGAATCCAATTAAACCAAAAATATAACAGAGCATAATATTATTCATAATAGATTAACATATTTGCATAACGATAAGGTGACAACTTTAGGTCAAGAACTCAATAACACTCGATGTCTCGTTTCAATTGTTAACGATAACGCAGCACACACAGGTTTTCCTCCTGCGTTCTACACTGCCTCCTTATGAACATCAGAATGCCTTCAAACGTCACAAAATACTCATGAACCATTTCAAGCGCATACTTTTGTCGGAAACAAATGTGTAATATGCTCAAAAATTTATCGATTCATAGGAATATTCCTTTACATTTATGATGGTGGTACAAATCTTGAGCTGCTGAGCAGCGTAGGAACTCAATTTTAAAAAGTGGTGTGCTTTCTGTACCAACAAGCATTAAACATGACCTCATCGGAGGTATGAAATGTGTACCACCAAATTCGAAGGGGTTAAAGAATACACATTGTTAACAGGTGATTGCGCAGGTCTCTGTGGTAGAGTTTAGTTTAGAATTACTGAAGAAATGGTAAGTGGGGCACACATTTTAAAAACTGAATGAAAACAAGACAAATTGAAAGTCACTAGTGAGACTTGGAGCAAGAAATGCCTAATCAATTTCATTGCGCAAGGGCACTATGGTTCTACAGTGAAGGTACCAAAATTAAAATTACCCTGAAATTCAAATTACACCTTAAAAATATACATTTTACCATACAAAAACAGGATAGCTATTATTACAAGTATGCTAGGTTATCAACAGATCTACAATGCATAAGAATGTGAAAACCAACAAGAAATATGCCTTCTTCAAGAGCTCTCAAGCAAAGCCTCCATTGGCGGAGTAACTTTCTTCGGCGTCGATTGCAGTTGAACGTACTTTCTTTTGCAGCACTAAGGCGATATTCTTCAAGCGAATTTCCATCAGTAGGAGACGTTCTAATTATAGCGATAATTTGAGAACACACGACAACTTCATGAATGGAAACATAATGAACTGGAGTGGAATAAACACTAACAGAACTAACGAACAGAATCAACGGACACATAATACATGGGAAAGGAATCAATGTCCTTGACGGAAAGTACTAACAGAAATAAAAGTACGATGAACGCACAAGAAATGATAATAAAAATTAATTTTTGAAGAGATAAGGCAGTTCATGAAGGGCCTACAGGATTCATTAGAATTACGGCAGTGCGCAGTGATGCACACAGGGGAAGCTGGTTGGAGGGCTCGCATTAGACATGTTTGCACAGGCTCACAAAATCGATCTACAAATGAGCTTTTCAGCAGCGTAGGGTGGCGGCCCATAGGCACAGCATGCATGTCATCAAAATTTATAATTTTTCTAGTATTTCAAAATTTGTAAATGATTATTCAAGCATTATGGTTCACACCAACACTTACACCAACGTACACAAACGTTTTACACAACACTTACACCAACGTGCGGAAACGTTGTTACATCAAAACCAATGTTTAATACCAACTTTTACACTACATTATAGTATTTTTAACACAGGTGCTATAAGTATCACAAAATACCATAAAGTACATGATCACACATCAAGATGTACCTAACATTCAGAAAATCTTACACAATCATTCCTCACCTGTTCCTCATCATTCCGCCTGTGTGATGTTAGCACCACAACACACATCACTACACATCAGTACCACACAACACAGCCTGTGTGATGTTAGCACTACTACACACCACTACACATCAGTACCACACAACACAGCCTGTGTGATGTTAGCACTACTACACATCAGCACGACACAACACAGCCTGTGTGATGTTAGCACCACAACACACCACTACACATCAGTATCACACAACACAGCCTGTGTGATGTTAGCACCACAACACAGCCTGTGTGATGTTAGCACCACAACACACATCACTACACATCAGTACCACACAACACAGCCTGTGTGATGTTAGCACTACAATACATCAGCACCACACAACACAGCCTGTGTGATGTTAGCACCACAACACACACAGAAACTCGAGGCAAGTCGTCATGCGGAGGTAGGCTGTGCTTCATATTAAATGCTGGCAGTCTCTTCATAAATAACTAATGCATTTCAGTATAGGACTTGCTGAATAAGTTATCATGAGCTTCCTTCAAGACCCAGAGCTGTAGGCCAACGTGCCGTGTGAGAGTAACGTGTAATTGAGCCTGCTTTGTGTGCGTGCTCGTGTACTGTGTGTGCTGTATATTGACGCTTAGATGAATTGTTGTATATTGACGTTCGAATAAATTACTGTGTGTTGACGCTTAGATGAATTACTGTGTGTTGGCGCTTAGATGAATTACTGTGTGTTGGCGCTTAGATGAATTGCTGTGTGTTGACGCTTAGATGAATTGCTGCGTGTTGATGCTTGAATTGACTTACAAGATGTATACTGGGTGTTAATGGGAGAGCCAACGTACTGTGAACATAACTACATTGACTGACATACTGGATATATATTAGGTGCTAAAGGGAGAGCCCTCATACTGTATATACAGGGACAGAACTCGAAAGTGGCACAAACTGGTATGTCAAGATGACGAAGACAAGACTACGGTATGATTGGGAAGGAACCGAGTATAAAGAGACGACAAGGTCGCACAAAGTAACATTGAGCACCTCAAAAGTGACTGCTACAGCGCTCAGCAAGCATAGGCAGAATGATACGCTGAAACTGAACAATTTTAATCCAATTCTTGATCAAATTTGCGTGCACCAATTCTATCCTCAGATGACAATAGTGAAACTTGAGAACAAGGATCCAATGGTGGACATGGATGACAGGGCATTTGACTATGACATTGTGTGTCTAGAACAGCATATCTCAACCGGAGGCACGTAGTCCCCCAAGGGGGCCACATTATCATTATTATTATTGTTATTATTATATTCCTAGCCACGAGGGTCACATGTCTTAACAGGAGACCATGAGCAGACACCGAACAACAGTCAAACTTGACTAATTGAAGAACAAGGTGCACGCGTGTTAAGCGACTCCATGATAGAGGGTCATGGGCCACCAAAGACTGAGAAACGCTGGCCTAGTATCACAGTCACGTCAAGCGCTGGTGTATTCATTCATGCCGAGCACTAGAGTACTCATTCAATCATTTTAAATTTTCGCATATTCATCAACTTCTTCTGAGACCAGTGTTCAGGTCAATGTCGAACAAATAATTAAGTCATTGATCTCGGATACCAGTAAATTGATTCACTCTCATTCATCTCGAACACGTTGATCTTCCTTCTCCGCTGAACTGAAAGCTAGGCGGAGCACTAGTGCATCGACCAGACATATTTATTCATCTACCAGCGTACAGTAAACATTGACATCTATTGCAGAGAAGCCTTTTATTGCATTTTAAAAAGCTCAGAATGAGACTGTAGCCCTCAGAGAGCGTGTTGCCAACTGTAGTTCCCACCCAGCCACGCCATCTGTCGGTGCCGCAATCTTTTGTTTCGCACGCGCAGAGAGAAGCACGTTTTTGTCCAGGGTTTTTTGTCAATTTTGCATTGTTTTGTTGCGCGGAAACCGGTTTGCGTGATCGAATAGTTGCACAAATACGAGAAGTGCACGGAGGGTAAAGCAGTGCTACAAGCAACTGTCGGACAGTTAGTTTTCAACGCAAACTAAGAGGGTATCCGAGTTCATGGATGAGCGTTGCGAGTAAATTGAAAACTGGCCACGTAAAAAGCATTGAAATTGGCAATCAAATTTACAATAGAAACAATGAGATGGAAATGCGTGGTTACATTGATCATAACAGAATTAGACGCCAATAACTTTGATGTAAAATACCGTAACAATTTAACAGCTATGTACTGAAGCAATTCAGTAGTCGAGTAATGACGATGAACATCACAGCTTCGAAAAAATTGTGTGGAGAGAAAACAAAGACGCACAACTGATGGAAGCTTCATAAAGGAAGAACACGTGGTCACTATTTAACGAACATCTTGTGACCAGAAACTTGGCTGATGCTTCATTAGGAACAATTGTTCAGAAGACGCAGCTGCAACACTAAGCTTTACAAATAATCACAAAGTTGTTGAAAAAGAACCCTATTTTCTCCCCACATGCTCGCATGAAACATGAATGTGTACGACGCCTATAAAAAATGAAGAATGACGAAAATTATACGCTGTTTCATAAAGAATGTATAAAAATTGCACAAATGAAGTATGAAAATCAAGCACCAAAAGATGCGTCAATTTGGCTTGCTTACCTTTTCTTTTTCCAAAGCAGAAATTAGTGTTGACGAAAGTGCACGACAGCAGCGAAGTGCGCTACTGAGCAGGAAATACGTCTGGTACTCACCTGGAAAAAGAAAGAAAATTCGTTATTAGATTGAAAGTTTTTAAAAAATTTCCGTAAATAACGCTAAGAAAGTTTTAATATCGCATTATTTACTTTTAACGCGCGTAAATTATTCTGCCTTGTGGGAAATTTGACGTAGAAAATGAGCACACTCGAAAATTATTTTCAAGTATTTTAATTTGAACATAAATATCTCGTTGTTCACTTAGTCTTACCAATACACAAAGTTAAGAAAATAAGAGGCATATCATGAGAAATACACCAACACGACGAGGTGCTATTTGAAAGTGTCCAGCAGGGCCGTAATACTTAAGTTTTGTGTGTAGTCTTGCCTAAATTAAAGCTTCTCAGCGCAGTGGTTGTGGAGATTGAGGGAGACGATGTATATCCAACAATGGAAATTTGAAGGCTGATATGATTATGATAATGACGATGATGATGATTATGGTAACAGTAAAACTCGGTCAAGACGAAATTGCAGTAACTCCGTAAGGACGTACAGTCATATTGACTCCGTTGGCACAGCCCGCGAATCTGGCAAAAAAAAGTCTTAAACAGACGATAAGGTCAAGTGAGATGAAGAAATAAGATAACTAGACACTCGTACAAGAAGTCGGTTACACGGTACACCGGCTCTCCAATAGCACGACAGCAAGGAGGAGTAAAGATAGAACCAACTAACCTGAAAACTAAACCCACAACAGACTCGTGCAACAAGCGTTGCTGATTCTGCAGTGGGAGCTAGGGTTACCATTCAGAAGCACTAATTTTTCAAGGCACACTGACGAGGACAGGCACAACCAGCGTATCTTTTATTCGAGCTAAGAAATTGTGTATCTTCCAGATAGAAAGTTCTAAAGATGTACTAAAGAGAAATTTCCGTCATTACGCCCTTGTGGATGCACTAACAACACGACACATCACTTACTACGAAAGTTAATTTCTGAAAAAATCGCATTGCATCAAAGATTGCATTCGTAAAAACATGAACTGTTTCGAAGGCAATGTTAAAAACCTTGGGAGCATGAATTGCAGCAACATTACCAGCAGCAACACCAGCAGCAACATTACCAGCAGCAACATTACCAGCAGCAACACCAGCAGCAACACCAGCCGAGACGGAGGCCCATGTTGCACAGCCTATATTGCTTTATCGATTTTATATTAAACGCAACACACGAGGGATGAATAAAATCAATAAGTGCTTGCCTCATGCGCTCCCTCTTATATTTAAATAGAGCTTCCAAAGCACCATCTCTCTTCAAGTCCCAAAAAGGAATTATCCAGCTGCCCATTTATATATGTGAAGCCCAGGAAAAATAGAAATCTTGGAAGTTCAAAACAGGTCAGGCTAGTGAGCAAGTTGCATGAAAATTATGCAACACCTTTAAGATTTGAAACTAGTTTTGAAAGCCAAGAACATCACGATGCTTATAAATCCTTCCAACAAAAGGGAGGAGTTATAGAATTTTCACGAAAAATTAAGGTGTATTATATAAAACAGAAAATTGTATTAACGCATTATTTTAGTATTTGTCTTGGTGCCATCATATATCAAAACTAAGCTTCAAGCTTTGAATTAACGACTATTTACAAAATTAACAGAAGCAAAAAAAACAATTTCCACATGAAATTCAAGCCTTAATGTTGCTCCACATTGAAATAAAGGACGTTAATAATTTTTCACGCACATAACCATACTACATACTAGCAACTGAACTTCGCACGAAGTTAAAGCAATCCTCACAATAATATTCATCTTAAAAGGTTTCTTTTTAGAAGCAATTATTGCAAGATGAGAAGCACTAAATATAATGTCAAGAGGCTTTCAACATTCACCGCTAACATTCCTGAACATTCCTAAGGTAAATTTTATTTGTTCAAGTACTTAAGGGAAAACTACACATTAATCGAATGTATTTTTATGCTTGAATGCAAATAATTCTTCAGTGAGCTTCAGAGCATTGATATTTTTTAGTTGTAATTAATAAAAACAAAGTTTGTCCTTACGACGCAACGCAGAAATGATCTAAGAGATAAATTTCAACTGGAGATCATTCAATCAATTTAATTATTTATACGAATGATGAAATTTTTAATAATGACATTACGAGGAGAGCTGTAATTCATGTACAAAACATACAACAACATTCTAATGGCACTCTTCTTAAAATTACTAAATACAACAGAAAAAATCGATAAAAAAGGTGACATCAGTACACAACACAGCGCCTTTACCCGCAGTAAACAAGCAACACAACACATTGTTTTTACATGCAGTAAACAAGCAACACAACACGTTTTTACATGCAGTAAACATGCAACACAACACATTGTTTTTACCCGCATTAAACAAGCAACACAACACATTGTTTTACCCGCATTAAACAAGCAACACAACATTGTTTTTACCCGCAGTAAACAAGCAACACAACACACTGTTTTTACCCGCATTAAACAAGCAACACACTGTTTTTACCCGCAGTAAACAGGCAACACAACACACTGTTTTTACCCACAGTAAACAGGCAAGTAACACGAGAACATTCTAACAGACACAGGTGTGTATGAACAAGTAATTCGAGCAGGATGCACACGGCGGGCATGAACACGGAACCCATTCCCAACACCTGTAATCACGTGTAAAACACAGGGTGTTCTTCTTAACACCGTTATTAAGAAGAGGCTTCACTGTAATACTATTAAATCAGGCACCGTTCCGCTCCATACACACACACGGCCAGGTTCGCTTATCAAACTATTTTGCAAGAATATTAACAGGAAACCAGTAAAAAATTATCAATGTGGAAACTTGGTTTTGATGTTTTCTTAATTTTAGACTTGCTTAAGGTTTTTTTTGGTATGTAAGCGCAGAGTTGAAAAACTAGGCAAATATTGTCCAGTCATTCACGTCATATTCCCTTCACGGTTTAGGTACTGTTTTTTTTAACAAAGCACAGCAAGGGCGGGCCAAGAAAAACTTGTCAAACTGCAATCATTTTCCTAGTTTTACTTCAGAGAACAATCATTCTGACTGGAATACAGGCTCCACTATAAAAACAACATCACATCTTGGATTTAGTGGTTCTGAAGCTTCCCATTAGAACAGTTTTATTTTGGTGTTTTGGAGTCCAGCAAATTGTGGTAATTCAAGAATTTTATTTCTTGATTACTGGTCATAGAACTACTATAATTTTAGCACAGAATGTTTTCCACACTCCATGGAAATTTCAAACAACATTTTTCAGACCTTAAAACTTCTTAATTTGAATGATGGAGAGTTCAGAACATAGATGTTATAAGCAATATACAACAGGGTCTCATGAGGAGGGTTCAGAGATTTCTAATAAATAAATGCAAACTATCCGTGTTCTACCCTTCATGATTCATTTCCTAATTGAAAATAATCACGTGAGACGAGCATCATATCGCACAAAGTGTATCATAATAATGGTGGATTACTGCAAATAATTCAATAATAAACGCAGAGAATAAATCATAGCCTCAAAAACAGAAATGACTACGCCAGACTACATCTCATTTAAGCCTTGCACTTTTGCATAGAAACAAAATTCTGTACCGGAAACTGTAAATTACAGGGAGGCTAAAATAATTCTCATACTTGTTGATCGCAACCACACACTTTGCTTAGCGAAAAGTATTAATTTATTCAGACAGAGCGAGACTGTACCATCAGGAAGCAATTGAAGCGTGTGCAATATTAATGTAACTCAAATGAGGAGTGTCCATGGGATAGAATTACAAGATTTACACAGAAGGCATTAGAATAAAATTATGAACATTTAAGCGCTCGTTAACTCAATATCCAACTTTTTGTACTACTGTGTAAATGGTGACTGTAACAGAACACGGTTTAATTACTTAAGCAATTATCAAGGTGTTTGAAGAGGTTAAAAAGTGTAGGCCACACGAAAATGACAAAACAAAGCCTTTTAACAGCAAAGTCAAACTCACAACACGATTTACTAAAAAGTGACACTAATTCTGCAGCGGGAAGCTACAAAGAGAAACGTCAAGTCTGAAATATTTTCAACACGATGCATTCCACCTTGCACCACCACGTTGAAATGATCAAGTGCCCTATTTAGTAACATTCCTGTGATGATTAGAAACCTACGGAACATAAGAATAGTAAAAACTTAATTCTAATTTGAAATGCTTTCCCACAGGAGCACAAAGTGCACGTTGGGTCGATGCTCTCTATATTTTGCGACAACACAATACAATATGGAAGAGAGCAGTGACAGGTATTATATCTGGAGTATAGGCAAAGAGGGCATTAAATAATCTGGGGAGCGTTTAATAAAACAGTTGAGGGGAAGCCTTGATAGAAGCGTTTCAGAGACGGCCAGTTTATGGGGCTCTGGTAGCGGACAGCTCGCTTATGTGTGGCCAATCCACCCCACGCAGTCTAGACTTGGCCAGCGCTGCACGTTGCAGGCGGTAGGCAGAGACAGAGAGAGGGACTTGGGAGACAGAGAGAGAGAGGGACTTGGGAGACATAAAGAGGGACTTGGGAGACATAGAGAGGAAGTGGAAAGAATTCGAAGAGTTGATGAAGAAATTTGCATAAAATAACTTTTGCGTCGACGCAGCTCAGATATTTAGAGAAACAAAACGAGGAATTGGAAACTAAAAAATTCAGTCAATTAAATTTCTGCATTTCTATTGAGATGCAGCACCAGCAATGGTGCATGTTGCTAGTATTTAAAATGTGGAATTGGACGCTTTACCAACCGAGCAAAAATGATTTTAAATTGTGAAATGCATCGAAAACATGAGATGCTCCGTGTCAGGTATGAAGATAACACGACGTCAAAAATCCGTTTTCTATGGTGCCAAAATCTCACAGCCGCATTTGATTGAGTACTTAACCTACAAAACTAATGAAGGTACGCAATATTTTTGGTAATTTCCATTTTTCAAATATTGTATGGCGATTATTCAAGAAATGTTTTCGGCATCTTCGCCCTCATGGCTTCTTCTAAGTGTGCAGAAATGAAGAAAATGATACAGCGAGACAAAGTTAAATCCTCACATGTTGCCTTACTTAAAGAAGCAAAAAAAAAAATTTCAGTAAGAAAATCCAGCAAATACATTCCCTAAAAACTGAAAAAAATATTTGTTTAAATTGACCGTAAAATTAAAAACAATAATTGCCATAGAATAATGATGCGTGAGATAATTGAAAGATGAAATAAGAAATAAAATCAGGAATTTGGAAATGAATAATTGAGTAAATTGGTTGACGTACAGGTCTTCAATTAAAATATGAAAACAACACCAGAATAAATAGGCGATGCAGTAGCCTCCAGAACAAAATCCTTACACTACACTGACAGGGCCTACACTGACACGGCCCACACTGACACGGCCCACACTGACACGGCCCACACTGACACGGCCCACACTG
>VCRD01005688.1:13265-33970 GCA_006783055.1 Trinorchestia longiramus
CTCCAAAAACTCCTTGTAGGTGTCAGAGATCTCCAAAAACTCCTTGTAGGTGTCAGAGATCTCCAAAAACTCCTTGTGGAAGTCAGAGATCTCCCAAAAGCTCCTTGTAGATGTCAGAGATCTCCAAAAGCTCCTTGTAGATGTCAGAGATCTCCAAAAACTCCTTGTGGATGTCAGAGATCTCCAAAAACTCCCACTCTTCAAGACATGATCACAGCCCGAATTATAACATGCTTTACATAACAGTACCTCGTGTAAGATCACAACTCTAGTTTCGACTTTCAGAAACGCATCACGACCTCCTTGAGATATACACTCACGCACGTGCTAAGAGTTCATGCACTCCACAGCTATGTATTGTTGAGAAACTTAATTCACAACCGAGGTCCATTTAACACATTCATTGCGGTTGTCTAGCCGGTGCAAATCTTTACTTTGTACATACAGTCCCTAGAAAGCTTTGAAAAAATTACAGAACCTAACCTGAGTGACCCACCGGTGGGTCATACCGCAATGAATGAGTTAATGTTAGTAATAAAATTGAAAATGTTTGTTATTTATTTTTAAATATTTATGTATATATATATATTTATGTATATATATATATATATATATTTATGTATATATATATATATATATATATATATATATATATATATATATATATATATATATATATATATATATATATATATATATGATATATCAGTGAACATAATTTTTCCAAATATCTTAAAATTCAGGGGTACATGCCCATCTGTCGAAACACTGGTATATGGTCAGAGGAAGGTTGGGAACCCTTCTTCAACCACGTTCATGTGTAAGACAACCCCATGGTAGAGTTGGTTCCTAAAGAATCTTGACTTCCTACATTACGCCTGATAACACTGAACTCAAGATACAGATGATAGGGACCGTGCATACTCCATAGATTACAAGAAGCGCTTGCTACAAGCACACAAAGGACAGAAAACGAATCAAGAACTTTTCTTAAACGTGCAAAGTGCATCTCAAAAATGAGAACTTTTCTTGCTCGCATGATAACGTCTTCCAGCAGTTTTTGTTATACCCCCTCGATTAAAATACCTAGAATTTGACACAGTAAGATCAAGGAAGATACATAATTTCTGTAAACATTATTTACACAAATCACGTAGGCAGAAACATTTTCTAGAAATGGAATCACTTGAGAACTGATATACTTGTTAGTGTAGAGCGAGCCACTAAATGAGGCTCGTCACGTCTGCAACATGCATCATCTTCATGAAACAAGGTTCGATGTAAGAAACGTCTACGATTAAAAACACAAAGACATCGGTGGAACATTAGTAGGCTGCTTAAGCTTCAGTGGTCCAACAAATCATTATGAACTTTGTTAACCACTTACACACAACTGAATTAGCTCGTATTCACATGTTTAACAGAGGTACACACTCAGAGGTACCAGAGACGTGACATGGGACCCCTAGTACCACCACACAGCCTCAGACATGGCACCCCTAGTACCACCACACAGCCTCAGACATGGCACCCCTAGTACCACCACACAGCCTCAGACATGGCATCTCTGGTGTGCAGAGCATGGGTCTCGTACACCAAGATCAGTTTAATCCTAACGCCGTTTACACTAACTGCAATGGAAACTATTTAGCACTCCATAGTGCCTAATAGTGTACTGAATTTATTTCCTAACATCTATTAGGAATAGATGAATAAATATCGCAATGCATACGATGCAAAAACTATCTCCAGCTAGACTGAGAACACACTTTCCAGCAGCTTAAACCAGTCGCATCTAAGAACTATAAATTCTACACAACGAAGAAGGAATAAAGTTTTCGCCTGAACACCCTTGCCAGTATATTTGTTCACACGTTAACCTTCTGTTCACCAGTAACTGTAGACACCGCTGCCTACAGTCGTGTTCACAGTTAAGTTAACTTAGAGTGCAGTAAACACGACGGTAGAATAGAATAAGGCAATAGAAACCAGCCGTTTGCTCCATTATTGGGTTGCTATCCTAGTCCCATGCCGTGTAAAGTAAACTAAAGGGCTACCGTGAGAAGGTCAAGATTTAAGGTGTTGTAACTCAAGAAAGTTCATAACCCACTACAATAACTGACACAAACACTAAAAACATGACTCAGCATAGGTACGCCTTCGCTTAAACGTTCATCTTTCCGTTGCGGCATCCTGTCGAGGCAAGCAGGGGGTGATGCAGTTACCGCTGCATCACCGAGACTTCAGTGCATCACATGCATCAAACCATCACATGCATCACAAGCATCATAGGCATCACAGGCATGACAAGCATCACAAACATCACAGGCAGCACATGTATTACAGGCATTACAGGCATCACAAGCATCACACACCACTCACATGCTCCCTGTGGATACTTCGCTCTCAAGTAATGCTGAATAAGTTTCAAAAATAGACAGCTTTAGAACACCTACGAAATACATTTTTCAGTGTGTTACGTACTTAAACCTTGAAATACCAAAAGGACATCGCTGTCCTCTTTCAAAAAAGTGCATTAAAGAAACCTAAAGTGTTTATCAGCCCAGCGCTGCACTCTTCAGTAATAGAACTCTCAGAACACGCTACGGTTCTGCTTATTAAGACGCTGCCAGCAGTGTGACCAGCCAATGTGGTATTTATCTCTTTGGGGAAGAGATGTGGTCGTTAGAATGCAAATAGAAATGAATTTTTCCCTGAAATGCTGCTGAACAAGTGGCGAGTTGGTCCACTCCACTCCACCTTACGTTACGAAGCTCATGGGAACTGCGTGCTGCCGAGGAACGCGATTTCTTTTAAGTTATAAAGCCGCCTTCCACTATTGGAACTTCAAATGCCAGGCCAGGTAATATTTTGACATAACCACAACGTTATCCTATTCGTTATATATACAGGCCTTTAGGAATAGTTGTTAAACATGGCTGCATAATCACCAGTAAAACCATCACGTGTTCAGAGATGTCATACATGAACTCGGATACTGCTTCCTAAAGCCTCTTAGAACTGCACACCAGCACTTCATTCAGGACAGCTGCTTGCCCTTAAGACAGCACATATTTAACCCACCGGTGGGTCACTTAGGTTAGGTTCTGTAATTTGTTCAGATCCTTCTAGTGACTGTGCGTACAAAGTGAAGTTTTACACCAATCAGGTAATCGGAGGCAACGTGTTAAACAGAGGCGCTATTGCTTCAGAGGAGCAAGAAGAGCCAATCTTCTCATCAGAGAGGAAGCGCTAGATTAAAATGTTTCTCGAAGTACACATCAGCATAAGACGAGCATTTGCTAGGCACGCTCAGAATTTGGGTAACAGGTCACGGTTTCACAATTGGACTTTACAGCCTTCCTCTACCTGAGAAGAGGCTATACATAATTTCAAGTACAGTTGCCCCGAAGTAACCAGTCACTGATGACTTGCATGCTGCTGGAGGCGTTGGGATTGAGAGCAACAGTTACAGTGGTGCATCATCCTCGCCTGACTTCGCTCTCCTCCAACACACAACCAACCATAGCTCTTAATTGCGATGCCTTTGTCAACGAAAATACCTTAATTCGTATCTTATTTCCAGCAATATACTTTGATGAAAAATAAGCGAAATGCTTAATTCCATTTGCTGAGAGTGCATAGTTGACTCGTGAAGCCCCTGAGAAGATGTCTCAGTGAAGCCTCCATGTTTGTCGTCGCTATGACAGACATTTCGAGACTGAAATCCAAACATTCAGCTGGGTGTTGTGCAGTGCGAATCTACACAAAAGTTTTATTGATTGAACAGGCACAACTCACAAACGTTTAGTCATTCCTTTGGCCGTGTAATAATCGTGTTTTTCCTTGAAAGCAAACAAAGTGTTTCATTTGCATGCATAGTATTGTGAACGAACTTAATTTGCCTCAAATCTAGTTGATCGTGATATCATTCTATCAAGATAGCCCTATATACTTCATTAGCATGGCATTGTTACGATATTTTGCCCCATTGAGTACTACAAGAACACCACAGCCCAGATCATTATTTTCTTAGAACTATTATACCATCAACATTTTCTTAGCTAGAGACTCAGATTTCTCGTTCCGGCAAACCCTATTTATTCCAACAGGTCACTGAAAATTTTGAACATTCACGCATGGATATAAACAACTAAACATGTTGCTCAGAGCTGTAAAATTAAGGTTAGGATTTGGAGAAATTACGAAAGTGTTGCGAACTAAGCGTGAAGTGTACGCTGGTCTTCCCATCGGCCGGCCGTGCTACCAATGCTGTGTTTAGAGCGCACTAAAATCTTTTATTAATACTTGACAATTGAACACTATGGACAACTTAACGAGCTCGGTATCATATTTGTTGTGTGCTCCATGCCACGTGACGGAATTTGCTGGTTTGAGTCCGAGAGGATATGGAGTTACAGAACGAAAGCATCAGCGGGAGAAAATTAGGCCTCTTTTTGGAGAAAACGAAATGCATTTCAAATAAAGCTGATATGTAAGATATGTTGCAAAGTTTTATTTTCAATCCCTGATTATGGAATCAGGTGGCAGATATCCTACGCACAGTAGGTGATATAACAGCGATGCCTGAGGCTATGTGGGTGAGACTAAGTTTTGTAAAAGAAGTGCACCGAAACAATGCGTTTACATCGGAGCAAGAATCCAGGACGCAAAACATGCTAAAAAGTAATAAATATTGCTTTGTGCACTTTTATTTGTTAGTAAAAAAAAGCACGATGGTCATGCATTTTACTTCATAGAAACAGCTCAACATTAAAAATTGTATGCCGCACAAGATCAATAGCGTTATTTAAACTATAAATGAGTCTGGTAATTACACGCTGCTAAGTGAAATTTATAGAATTTCAGGAAAATGCTGATAACCGAATACGAAAACTAGACCAGCGATCTTTTCAGTACGAATACAATGTGGAAGCAGCAGCTGATCATAGCAACATCAGCAGCAGCAGCAGCAGCAGCAGGTTACAGCAACATTAGCAGGAGCAGCTGGTCACAGCAACATCAGCAGGAGCAGCTGGTCACAGTAACATCAGCAGGAACAGCTGGTCACAGTAACATCAGCAGAAGCAGCTGGTCACAGTAACATCAGCAGCAGCTAGTAACAGCAAGATCAGCAGTGTTACGAAACAACTCTCTAGAAAGTCTAGTTTTATTGCAGAAATAATCTTCCATGTTGGGCTGCAGGCGGCCAGTTGAAATAAGCACAATGGAGCATAATTCTGCACACAACACACGGGATGACAAACCAAAAAAGGCTAGTCAGGCTGATATTTCTGTACACGGACTCAGCTACACCCTGCTCACCACAGCAATAACGATGACAGCAGTTCTCAAATATTGCTTCACTGGTATTCAACCATACACACTGTTCCTATATTAACGCTGTACACTAAATACCTACAATGGATTCCATATATATATATTTGAAAACCAAGTTCTGTATTAAATTTTATGCGTGGATACACTTGGAAATATGCAAACCTATTTTAGCCTCTTTTTCCGAATAATGAGGAGGTAGGTCACTTGCGTGAAGTGACGGAGATGCACACCTGTGATGTTCACCATCCAAAGTTTCTCTACGTGAGTTCTAAAACTCATCTAGAGGCAGCACACCGAATTATTCAATACAACGAATGAATTAAGACCATTGAAATGAAATTCCACAAAATAAAAAGAAAGCTGCATCCCACACATTCATAGATGGAATGGAGGCGTGGCTGTCCCACACAGCGACCTGTTGCTCATAACTTTATATCACTTCAATATGACCTTACCTCAAATACTGGAACATCTTACACTATTGTCTGAGTCTTGAATACTATTTACATAGTCATGAATTCAGCAGATGTTTAACACAAGTTCATCGAACATCTCTCCCAGCCAGCAGTCAAAGAACAACGACTAACTTAGCTTAATACTAACTTTAACACGAGCTAGGAAGCAACTGGCGGCGCAGGGCTGCCAGAAGGTTTTCGTGAATTACTAGTAACAACTTCCACACAAAACGTAACAACTAGGACAAAAACGTAACAAATTTTTAAAAATGATTAATTTCACTATTTTCATATTAATACTCTATTATGCATTTATGCAATAGGCTCCTAAACTCATATTATGAAGTCTAACATATTACTTCCACATCATGCGAATTGTAGAATTTTTAGCAGTAGAATTTATATAATATAAAATTAATCTAGAAATTCTAGATCAAGCGTATGCAATTTTTTTGTATTATTTCACTATATTCTAACTGAAGCAAAAATCGTGTTCCAATGTTCGGTTCAATTTCTCTGCATATAGAGATAGAAGAATAAAAATGTTAATTAACCTCACAGATATTAGTTTCTTTTTTAGTGTTGATGTCGTATAGTCGAGTGGTCTGCGGCCGTATAGGCCGTAGTCGAGTGGTCTGCGGCCCGTGTTCTGTATCGGGTCTCTGCTTGTGCAGAAAGACTGCGGGTTCGAAACCCGGCCATGAATACGAGCTGTTTCTCGTTTCGCGCCGTGAGCTCGCACTTATCGATAAGCCCTCAACTCTCCGCCCATGGACACATCCCAGGATCGTCGCATGGAGCTCACCATCATCCTAACTCTAAGAACGTTAACCTTAAGAATTTGAAAAACCAATGCACTAAATGTCTATGTACTCTGTACTTGATTGGAAATAAAGAAAGATTGAAGATTGAAGATTGTATAAATTCTCTTTTGTTACGTACTCGCTGGGAGAGCTTCCAGTGTGTACAGCAAGGGTCAGCAAATAGACATTTTGTATGCAAAAGAGGGTAATACAAGGCAGGTGATACATTTCAACTGCAATCTTTTCTTATTATCATATTTAGCAGCGAGAATGAACACTTGAAACATGCAGAAAAATGAGGCAGTGGGAGTAGGTTTAGCATTAGTTCGAACAGTACTGGATAACAAAGACCATCACCGTCTGTTTGTTTTGAAACGACATTTCAGAAATTTCTCTGGTTCATTTTTACTAATGCGATATGTGTCTCCTATAGTGAGTTCCCCTCTTTTGATGTTTAATTGTCTATACTTTGTGTTTAATTTAGTATTAGGAAAATTCCACGGAAAGGGAATGATAGTAATTTCCCCATAATAACGTTATCAGGATCAATTGCCTGAAATATAGTCATTTGGCAAAAACCGGTCGAAAATTTGCTTCATTAACGGTGCATTAAAGTTTAAAATCTTTATCGACGAGTACTTATGCCCTTTGTCAGATCGCAATTTTCCAGCAATCGTCTAAAATTAATCAAGTACATGCTGTTACTTGCTGCTGACCCAGCTACTCTCGAACTGTGCACAGCGGAGGAGTGCAGCAGAACAAAACGTGTTTCGAATACATACTCTGTATATGCGTTTGAAATAATTCTCTTAAACAAAAGTAACATAAAGATTTGTAAACAAAAAGCAACACTTTTGATACGAACGTAACAAATCTGGCAATCTGATACTGGCGTCTTGTCACTATTGCCAACTAATGCCGACCTAAATTCTTGAAACCGCATGTACATATTTCTGGATTTTTTCCTGGAGACTATGAATTTTAATATACCTATGAGTAAAAATGCCAGTTAATGTAAAGAAAGTAACGTATTTTGTCAAAATGGAAATTTGTATGAAATTAAATGAACTTTTTTAAAGATTGTGTAATGGTTTGCGTACGACACTGGTCCAATTATTTTTTTCGTTTCCGTAGCTACAGGTTTAGTCGTGTTAGAGTAATAGATGCTTCATTTATCTGCACAAATGATAACCGCAACTCAATTTAAAAGTTCCACATTTTTTACGTGGGAAATTGATGCGTGTAGGACAATTAGACTCCTAGAAATGAAATAGTAAAAGTACGTAGATTGCGACGATGTATAACTCGCACGAATAAACAAAAACAAAATTAACGGAAAGAATATTTCCAATGGTACTATATTAAATGTTAACTAAAAGGTATAGAGTTTTTCATGAACCTAGGTTCCCTTTTAAAATGAAAGTCTTTCGTCCGTTTCGTGTCAGTGAGTAAAAGATTTGTATGGCCAAAAGTCGGATTTAGACGTGTGATGTGTCTGGAGTCTGATTTAGAAGGCAACGATCTATATTAAAGTTTCTTCTACGAGATAATTTTGTCTTCGACAGTGGGGAATCATTGTCAAAAATACTCAAAGATATTTAGAACTTCTTTGACGATGCCCTAGCTTCTCTAAACACTTCTGAGTTTCTACAGGATTTTCCTGGTACTTCAGAGTTTCTGGAAACTTTTTGGAAAAATTCAGAGTTTTTAGAAGTTTGGAATTTTTATGCTTCGCAGATTGTGTGCCTCTCACCCTCGTCTCCGTTGGAGGGCGTTGCCTAGAAGCTCTGAGCTGCCAAGACAACAGGGGTCCACTTATTGACCTCCAGACGGCGGCGACAAACGCACCAAAATTTGCGCGACCATCGCTAATTTGAAGCAGAAATTTCAGCGTCGGTTTATCGTTCAAACGAGACGTGTAAAAGGCGCTATCATTTATGACTTTTTCGTTTACGTCATGTCGGGAGAAATCTGAGCAAGGAGTTTAAGTCGTATCATTTCACGATATATGGTCAGATGCCCCACACTAAACTCTTTGCTTAGTTTTCTAGTTCTACTGGTAACATTTTCATCAATGACAGCCTGCAATTGCTCATGATTGAGTCCTATAGAACTTCCTTTTCTTGGTTCGTCCTTCAAACTGAAATCATCTATTTTGAAACATAAAAACCATCTTTTAAAGGTCTTTTCATTCACCACATCATTTCTACAAGTGACTTTGAGAGATTTTGCTGTTGAAATTGCTGCAGTGCCCTTCTGAAATTCATAATGTAAAGTACGCCTCATGTGTTCTTCACCTGAAGTGTATATTTAGGTAAACACTAGTTATTTATTATAATAAGTTCAAAAAAATCTGAACGAAGAAATATTATGTTAGTGATTTAGATGACTACACATATGCCATTTATAAGTTAAATTAATGAAATAATGCTTTAAGATTCTAACTCAAAAACGGACAGAACTTTTGCTACAACCTGACAAATTCGACGTTCTGAAAACTTGAACTCATTTTGTTATTGATGTTGGATCAACATAAGTTCTTGTAATAATTAATTGAAGAGAAGTACAGGGAAATGTCTGAACTAGAACTTTAAATCAAATTTGAATGTATTGATGAAGATTTTTCATTCATATTTCAGTTGAATGCTAAGATGCCCAGAATATTTGCGTGGAAACATTAATTGTGCTTATATGCCCTGACTTTAAAGATGGGGATTTTCTACGGGCTAAAATTGGTGTACATCACACTCGTACATAAGATTTAAACGGCGACATTATTTATGGGTGAGAGAAAATAAAGGAAGGACCTAAACCTCCATGTGCCAACAGCACTTAAGTAACCATCTGAGAGAACAAGAATTATACTTAACCCTTTAATAACCAAATTATTTTCACACTGATCAAGATGTTGCGTAAATTACCACTCATTTTATGTAATTTTACCGTAATTTTGAATGAAACATTTAGAATATGAGACTAAGAGGAATGATTATCTCCGGGCATATGTGTTCTCATCTAGCATTAAAGGGTTAACCTCGTGGAGCGTCACGTCACCAACACAAGCTTTTTGACTACAGAACACTCCTCCATACACCTCTGCCTCCCAACGTCAACATTCCGTATCATTTCAGGCCTAGCATTGACTAAATATAATACAGGATGTGACTACATAACTTCTTTTTTCAAAACGTTTTGCTTTGAAAAAGAGGAAGTTATATTGCCGCACCCCGGGCCTGTAACATACGTTCTGTCTTTTTTACAATTTGTAATGGAAATAATTGAACAGTTCCGATAATTAAGGCACCACTCAGTCTAAGTAAGTAGCTTCGAGAGAGAACTGTTCTTCAGTTGTGTTACCACCTATATCTTGCAACAAACATGCGTCAACAACGCAGCTTTGAAGAACTTTATGCAGTAGATGAGATACTGCAGCATCGTGCACCATTTACGGTAAGTACAGTAATTTAAACCAATTATTCGTGCGATGATGTGCATTGTCTGGTGTTGATGAAGGACATATGCCGGATTTCGTGCATGTTGTGAGGCATTAATGTCAAAGCCTCCTTATGTGGTAAAATGATCAGTTACATTTCTTAGTTTAGTGGAGGCGAAGTAAAGCATAGAACGAAATCTGGGCTTGCAAATAAAAAACGGCGAAGCAAATGACATCAAGTGTACTTTTCACAGATAACACAGTTTTTGCTCGTTACTCTTTTATGTTTTTACATAGTAAACCTACCAATGTGTGAGATCATTTTACCGCATCCTGTACATCCCTTAATTCCTAACACTCATCACAAGTATCGAAAACTAATTTCAAGTAGGTATAGAAAGTAAGAAATAGGTGTTAGAGTTACTAAGAAATTGCACGTTTTCGAAAAATTATACAATATTGCACACTTATGATACATCAACTATTTATTAGTACATGAAAGCAATAACAATGTAACTTCTGAGCCTGAAAGCATTTCCTTGAGCTGAAAATAGATCAAATTACTGCTTAGTATAAAAATTTCATTTGTTTTTCCTTAACTGAAAACTCTGTGACTAACAATGCATCATTAAACCATTATAAGTTTTGTACAGTTATTCAAACAAGAATTTAACGCAGGTTCATTGAAGTTTTTATTCAATAACAATAATTCATTGAACACACTTATAATTTCTCGCCTACTGGTAGCTTCCACAGATGTGCTGTACAGGGTGTCCCTCAAAAATGCATTCATTTTTAAAAGGCTGTAGTTCAAATACTGCTGCTATTCATAAGGTGTACATGTGGTGGGTAACAACGTATTCTGGATAAAAAGTAAAACTTTAGATCTTGCTCTTTCGAATGAGACCTATTTCAGTCTCTTAGCAACAGTAGTATTCAAACTACAGCCTTTTAAAAATGCAGACTTTTTTTGGGGACACCCTGTATATGTGCGCTCAGACGCACACATACCATCGATGCAGTGATACATTGATGCATTAATGCATTGACACATTGATGCATTGACATATTGACGCATTGACACATTGGTGTACTGCTACATTAGAATATTAACACATAGAAATACATAGTGATTTACTTACACTCTGATACATTGATATATGATGCATCTTCAATGATTAGATGTTACTGATACGAATGTATCTGCATCACGAATACGTCTGTCATCTGTACATCTGCATCACGAATACGTTTGTCTTAAGAGAAATTGCAGAGACAGAATAAAGATATAAGGATGATATTCCATTTACATTGAAGTTGATGCATGAAAGACGTGATGTTAAATGTAAAGTAACCTGGGATATACATGGTTGACACCTAGAGAACTTGTAGAGTTCATAAAAAAATATGAAATTATAAAATTCATTACTATTTTGCAATTTTTTGCGCATGTTCGGATGGGATTTAAATTTTTATAAAAATATTGCGAGAGAAAATTTTAGTTTCCTAGTTACTCTGATTGCAGTTGTTATCCTGCTGATTAGGGTTAAAGTGATAAGATATATCATCTTAATTATTACTCTCATTAATATCATTAGTATGATCATTCTTATTATTACTATAATTATTTCTTGCAAAAATTGAAAGCTAGCAAGGGGAATTTAGAATCCCTTTGACATAGCGTTCCTGGTGTCCACATCTATTTTACTCCGTTATTTTGTCTACCGCTTTAAAAAATTAGAAATTTCGTCGTGTGTGACCTTTATTAAGGAACACAAAAATTGCCAAGACGTCCTTCCTAGGCGTGTGTGACTCAGCTCTCTACTTCCCCCTCCTTGTGCAGCATCGGAGCTGCGCAAGACACTCCTGAAGGTGCGGCACGCACTCATCACAGCGCCGTGCCCTGCCATGGGCTTGAGGAGTGTCTTAACCCCATGTCTTAACAAACTTCATTTTCCACATAGTATGAAGCACGTGTAGTGTCATTGGATATTTAATTCTTCATGCTAACATCTAAAGACTCGTGATGATGCACCCAGTGACTGTCCCCGTCTCCCCGTCCTTCTGTGTTGCGACTGAGATACAGGCTCGCAGGCACACCAAATGAGCTAAATATTAAAGAAATTGTCGTTTTTGTCCCGTCCGTCACAAGCAGGAGAAATGTGAGTTCCGCATGGAGGCATGAACCAGGGACCTGCTCTGATCAACTCGCTAACCACGCGACCACAGCGGCAGCTAACCGACCTGTTCACGGTAACTGTCAGTACCGCTACCAAGCGTCGTGTTTTCAAGAGATAAACATTGCGTGCTATGAACACGCCGGTTGGGACGCACTTTTAATACTGTAAGAGAGTATAACATAATTGTAGTAGAGCTGAAATATACAAGAACAAGCTTGTTGAAGTATTATGGTTCCAGAAATTACACTAAATCAAGTAAATTAGAAGCTGTTAAGGAAACGGCGCTCGAAAAATCAGCATCCGTAAAACATAGAGGTTTGTTTCCAATAGCTAAACTTCTATACAGATTTTTCCACACAGAATAGTTTTAAAAAATTGTCTGGACGGGAACGAAGTGGTTTTAGTGTAACAATTCTGAAACGCACGTGACAAAGCATGATTTACTTCTGGCTCCGTTACGATGCCGACCCACAAACTGAACCGCATAGCACCCAAGGAACGCATACGGAAATACTCCTATGGATCATTAAATTTTTCTAGTCAACATAAAAAATGCAAGTTTCATATGAAGTTACTTTAACATTGTACGCACCGCGATCGCGTACAGCGTACGACAACATCCTACTGGAAGGTGCCGAATGCACATGATGGCATGCAAAGATTATACTTGACGTAGCGACTATAGGACTCTCGTTCATGTGATCTCACTCACTCAGTCAATATAAACAAGTCGGTTCTCCTGCTATGAGTTTTATTCTAGTAAATAATATTAAAATCCGTTAAGCCTTCCCTTTTTCACTGCATGCAACATCAAGCGGCACAATTCGTAGTGGTTAGGAGCGATTAGAAATGAACTTCAAACCTTATCAAAGGTTATCAGTTACGAAGATAATCTATGTCGTTTGTACGTTCAACTAATCAGCACAAATGGGCTTACAAATGCATTTTTTGCCTATGTTCCATTGACACAGATTTAGATGCGCAGAATGATTCCATAGTTTTAGTAAATGCCAAGCAAACTTTTTTCAAAATGAGAATCAACTTAAAGGGGTTTTGTCAGCTTCATTTGCGTTAATTTACTCACTTCAAAAATTACCATTCTCATCAATAATTAACTTCATAGAAAAAGGAAAGAACATAAACAATAAATTAGTTTTTTTAGATCTCTTTGCTCGCTGTTAGTGTGTGGCATTGAGGAATAAATGCAACATAGCTTCCTCCTCCGTGTAAGAATGCCGTGAAGAAGAGAGAGTTGCAGCCAGCAAGGGCACAGTGTTGAGCAACTTCCTGCTTGGTTTGTCATCCATGTTCTAAGCGAGCGTCATGCACGTAAATAGTTGTGAGTAAAATATAGTGGATACTACGCAGTAGCTGTACTGTTCACGATGAGTTGAGTACAACATGATTTCGTGGTGACGCGATTCGAACACACGCACTCAGGAATACAAAAATCAAGCCGAATAATTTGGTAAATTTGTTTTAAAAACTTTCCCATGAGCGCTAAATTTAAGAGTTGTATGAAAAATCAGAAGTTCATTTCAAGCACATTTGAAGGATTATATAGAAAAAAATGAAGAAATTATGTTAAAATCGTAGTTTTTCTTTCCAGTGAATAGGCTTATGCCTCGCATCTGTAATGTGACGAAGTTCAATATGAGATACAGATGTAAATTACATCTTTATCTAACAGGGAGATAAAGATGCAAATTGCATATTTTCCTCACATTGAAGTTGGTAAACTTGATACGTGGATGCCTAGAGTGAAATAATCAGGTATTGATAGAACAGACCCTCTGTGGGCGCGTGCCGGGCAGATGAGGTCATCGACGTGCATGGCTGCTTCGTCTGAGTACAGCGAGAGCTCCATGAACTTCTCCACCGCAGCACGCTGGACGACACAATGTTAAAAACTTCCATGGTATGCTACTCAAGCCAGGTTTCTTCACATTAAAATATCAACAAGTTATTTTTACGACAAACAAGCACCTTACTACCACAACTGCAAACTCACTATTCTTGGAGCTTACAGTTCAAAATTTAATCTTAAGTTCATTCAAAACGTAGAGTTATGATTTCTATAACAACGCTGAAAAGTTAGGTCAGAGAGAGCGGCTGGTGATGTCATAGTAAACCCAGAGCTGCTCCTGTGGACAGCAGCTAGAGGATGTCATGCATCCTTATGTGATGTCATGACTAACCTGTGAGATCATGGTTTACAACTGACGTCATAACTTGCAGAAAAAATATCATAAGAATGACTGATGTGAGAGAGTGACGTATACATCAATGACGTGGTTTAGGATAGTGACGAATTTTTCTTTAGAATTTACTGTGCAACTCACGCTGAAAAACGAAATATCTTTATTTTAGTAAAATAGTTTTAACCATCATTCGATGAGTTTATACTTGCGAATAAATATGTGATTACTTGCTGATGAATTTACACATGCTCACTAAATAGTTCCTCTTCCTTCTTATCTTTCTTTGCTACTCATTTGCGGCCCATCTACATATTCTCATAAGAGCTCACTTGGATACAATGTTTGCTCTCCAGCATTAATTCAAATTAGTTTTAAGATCTACTTTAAATTTTACAAGTTAATATTTTTAATGATCAATTAAGTTCATGTTTTATAGTCACAAAACAACTTTATTCGTGTAATTATCATAAACAATGAGACTCTTTCAAATTTAGTTGCTCAATGATTTTTCATTCGATACATCATCGGCCAAGTAGCTTTTTGCTCCTGAAACTTCATTCTGATCTCAAAGAGTATTAAACATAAATTTACATGATGTCGATATTTATTCTAAGTCATATATTACAATTAATTAGCTGATTGCAAATTTTCATTCGAAATATAAGGTAAAAACTAATGAAGATGAAATCATATACAAAGCGAATACGGATAACTGACAACACAACAAAAAACAATTTAGCTACTAGTTTGTTTTCCTAATGTAGCGGAACCTAAACTATATACCAAGATATTTTCCTAGATAATGATTCAAATTATCGTACGTGAATCATTTCTAAAAGGACATAGCTACCAAATGTTCTCCATACGTTAATATCTCATGCAAAAAGAATCTTGGCATCAAGACCTGCAATAGGAGCGTCTCAGTTAAAGTGTACCCTCCTCGGTTGTCATACTTATTTTAGAAAATATGAAGCATAGCATATTTAGTTCTTTTACTCACTCACCTTTCGCCTGTATTTAGGTTGCGATATTCAAATATCACTCCTACTACCTATAGTTATATTGTAATAAAAAAAGCTATGAATTTTCATTAATCGACCTCGTACTAGTAGATCATTAGTTTTTTCTAGACGAATTACTATATGTTTGAATAAACATAGTCAACCATAAATCCTATTGTAACTTTAAGTTAGAGTTAAAGCATTCATGTAAGACAAGAGCTAATGCTTAAAGATTTTACTCATTCTCCACGAAATGTTATTTAAATTTTTAAATTTACGGATGATATTTGTAAGGGCATGAAATCCACCGGCGGCAAAATCTCGACACCGAACTCGACCCGAACTGAAAGTCTTGAGAAATCCAGAAAAATCTTGAAACGAAGAGTTTTGTTAATTATTTTCGTCCTATGAGGTCATCGACTTTAATTTATGTGAATGAAGTTTGTGGGATGAATAGGTGAGAAATAATTTTGTCTACAGGAAAATATAAATATCGTTAATGGACTCCAACATGGGTGTCAAGGAACGGTGTCCTCCCAAGTACGGGTGGTTGAGCAATGGGGGTTAATTTATAGCCATGTAGTGAGAGGAGGTTGTTAGCTTTAATTTGAGTTCAAAATGAAGGTTCTACGATGGATAGGACGAAGATAATTAACGAAACTGTTCGTTTCAAGATTTTTTCTGGATTTCTCAACACTTTGAATTCGGGTCGAGTTCGGTGTCAAGATTTTCCCACCGGTGTATATTCCAGCCTTGAGGGAACCTAAAAGAACAAACCCCAACGACAGACCCCCACCACTCAATACTTGTGCGCAGAGCACTCATTTCTATTCCCCTCCTATTATCCCTTTCCGTTTTACCCCTTTACTTAGGTACACCCTGTGCCAAACTCTCAAATCTTTCCTCTTGGTACCGACCGACCGACCGACCTTTCAGGGAATGGCTTTAGATTTTTGCCTAACCGTTAGTTAAAGAGGAAATAGGTAATCAATTTATACAATTTAATATCAGTAATTTGAAAATTTATAGTGACATGTAATTGATCATTAAAAAAATCCTAATCCATAAACAAACTTAAATCAAACTAACAGAACGGCTTGTTTGTGACAGAACAGCTTGATCCAGTAGGAACGAAATAAATTGAACCATCTTTTCAACTGGCCACAATTGTACGGGACTCAATGTCTAACTAACTACCGATACATGTTTATATTTCAATCCCTATCTTAATATTCCTATCTTCCTATGTATATCTACCTATCCTTACGTATACCCACCGATCTACATATATTCCTATGCTGAACTGACACGGGTATAAGGCACCGCCGAAGAGGTCAAGCCTGACTGTAAAAAATGAACTTGCTTTATTTGATAATAAACAAATATTACAAATTTGGATTTTCAACGTCTTAAGAGTTTCCTAATATGCAGCATTGTCGAATCCCTTACCAATTGAGGGGCAAAAGGATAACAGTGAAAGTATAAACGGGGCCGACCAATCAAAGGTACAAAAAAAAAGAATTCGCGTGAAAAAAGTCAGATCCATTCACTGGAATGAAAACATCGATCGATGGAATGAAATATTGAATGAAAACATCGATCGTTCACTCATTCGAAAGGGCATACCGAATTTCATACCGAAATTCTTCTAGAAGCTTGTTGGGCATATACGTAAGTGAAAATGGTAGAAATTGGTAAAGCGATCTCTTTTTTTATAATGAATAAAATATCTGTATAAAAACTTTAAAATATTCACAGACTAATTTCACGTTAGGAACCGCTTTAAGACAATTTAAAATTAGTACTGAGACAAAACGAGCACAAGGATAGACTCATTTTATTTTATTTACAAAATCCTATGACGACTTTTGCATGACTCGTAATTTAAACTTTCGTTTAACTCGTTATTACTCTGTTTTTCTTTTGTAATCAATGTCGACGGCTTTGGTTGTGTTTGGTGAGTTCGAAATGAATAAAGTTGCATTACGTTACAGTATGAACATAGCTTCGAGTGTTTTTATTCATCACAGTGAGTGTTTTTTTGCAAAGATAAACATATTGACGAGGGTTAATCCACATTTACCAGAGTTTAAGAATCGGCTTCAAAATAAGTTTTTTTTTCTAAGGAACTGAACATATAACTAGGTTTCGGAATAATACTCCGCAATTATCTCACTGATCTTTATTTTTATTTAATCAATCTTAATTTTTATCTCAGATAGGTAAAAAAAAGTAACCGGTGTCAGGATATCCACAACTACGTTTTTCCAAGAAACGTGTGTTAATTGTATCTCGGAATGGGGCAGGACCTAGGCCAATATCAACAGTTTTAGGTGGAGTAGATTTAAATACTTCTTCAAAGACTTTTGCACCGACCTCAGTGAAAAAAGTGTAGAAATTAGTGGCTGTTTCCAAGGGATTTTAGAATTTCTTTTCGTCTTCAATATCTTTGCACTGTGCTATTTCTTTGATAATTTCCCAGGTTCGTTTCAGATTTTCCTTTGCTGTTAGTAGTTGTTTTTAGAAGTGCTTTCGGTTTGTTTCGTTATTTTTTCCGGAGGGCCATTGCATGATGTTTATCACAGTTTCGTAAAGAGTTATTCGATTAATTACATTTAAACTCGTGTAGGACAGTTTTTTCACTTTGCTCAACTGTTTTATTTCATCTGTTACCCAGGCAGTACGCTTTGGTTTAGCTCTCCTTGTAGTGTATGGTGCGTATTGGTTTAAGGCTCTTAAGAAATTCTCATTGAAAATTGAGACTTGAATTTCAACATCATCAGTTATTTCCATGCTTCAAAATTCATTCCTCCTTTCCCATAGTTTTTCCTGGAATAGTTCTGGCGTGTATAGGATCTTCATCCGGTACTAATCAAGCGAGATTTCGGTTTCTCTTTCGCTATGTTAATTAAGAATTCTACCACGTGATGGTCGTATACTGCAGGTTATATTTCAGTGTGGATTATTGCTTTAGGGTTAGTAATTGCTAGGTCTAGAAGAGTTTTGAAAGTTTTTTAATGCAAATAAGCTCTTGAACCATTTGTGATCGATTCATTCTGTATAGCATTTTGGTTAACTGATTACTTTTATTATTCAGGTCTACTTTGAAATCGCCGAAAGCATACATAGAAGAATTTTTTAGTTTCTGAAATTGTTCTAAGCTTTTTTGTATGAACTCTAAAGATGATTGTAAGGCTGCTGCAGATGGGTGTTTGTAAACGATGCCAATAATGAAAGATTTGTGCTTCTTCACCTGTACGTTAAGCCACACTATTTCTATAACATGACACATTTCTTTTTTCAAAATTTGTGATGATGTGCAAACATTTTTTATGTAAATAAAAGATCCGCTACCTCTATTGTTTTTTGCTGTCGTATTGGTACAATGAGTAGGCTGAGATATTAAAATATGAACTTTGAATCCTTAGATCAAACTATGTCTCAGGTACGCAAAGAAGGTCTATGTGATCCAGTTATTATCATTACTTTTATGTCGTCCAGTTTGTTATTGAGGCTACGTGCGTTAATATGTTTAATTTTCATGTGATTCATATCAGGGTATTTGCTCGAGGTAGTGCGTTCGCTATGTCATGCGAAGCATTTTGCATTACAATGTATGGGTTCGTTGAGGTAACGTTTGGTGCTTGTGGTGTCAGCCAAGGGCGTTGATGTGTTTATCTTGGCATTATTATTTAGTCATCTGGACGAGGAGGTTCTATTATTGTGTGCATTATTTTCACTAATGAGAATACTATAGTGGTTGTTTTTCAGATGAACTTTTAATGGAGGTGTGTTTATTTGCCATGTTATTCTGGGCTGAACTACTGTCTTCCATATGCCGCTTTCCCTTTCACAGTACATGTGAATCGGTTTTCGTAGCGCATTGGAAGCCATTTGATGGATGAGGCCCCCAGCTGCATGATAGAATATTTTATCATGTAGGTATCTGTGTACAAGCATGTCAAGTTAACCACTGTCCTCGTCGATAAAATTTGTGCACTGGTTTTTATTTATTCTGCTCTCTATTTCTATTGCTTTCAATAGAAATTTATTGGTTTGTATTTCGTTGTGTGTTCCGTCAAACTGAAAGGCTACTGCATGGATGAAGCTGTGTCCGTCAGCTAAAGTGTGATATATTGTTAAATTCAAGGATTTTATTACATCATCCATGGAACTTCCCACATGGGCATATATTGGATTGGATGATGTTTCTGTGACGTAATTCAGAGTTTTGCCGTGAGACAGTTTGATCTGGTTCGGAGTGTTTTTACCGTTTTGGTTTTTATGATTATGTTTGCATACATAATCATGATATAGATTCTTTATTACTGTCGTACGGCTTAATTTTTGTCCCATTCTGTCTATCTATGCATGTTTATTCGAATGTCTATGACTTATAGATGAATAGAGCATTGCACAGTCTGTGCTCGTATCGTTAGCAAGTACTCGTAAGGTAGAATTATTATTTGTTTGTATGTTATAGTTGTTGGCAATTGAGTCTGTGAATAATTGATTTTCGCATTGAAAGTGCTAATTCAGTGAATTTATATCATTTCCTGTTGAGTGCATCCTCATTTTTCGAAGGTTCAACGCGTTTGAGGCATTTACGTGTCTATGCTTAAGTACTGTTTTTGAGCATGTGTCGTCTATGCGGGTTGTATTCATTCGTACGAATTTATCGGGTGATTGTTCAGGAGTAGTGTTTTGGTTTGAGAGTTTTCCAGAATGTGGGTGGTACGGTGTGGTGAGGCGGAGCGTTGATTTCATAGAAATTTGAGCAAAAAATTATTGAGTTTCCTTGCGAATGTGAGGCCACGTTTGATGGTGCTCAACTGTCTGAGCGTATGTATGTTACGTTTCGTTATGTGTGTAGTGCCTGTGTCACGTTTTGAAGGACAAACAAATCTGGGGTGACCAGTTTTAAGTTTTTGGTCGGTGTCCAGAGTTAGGTTTAAAGTGTTACGCAACAATTTATCAGAAGGTAAGGTCATGGGGGTCGTCTAGTGCACCGCTAGTTGGGGAATTCAATGATAACACGAAGACTCAGCTTGTGTTTATTTATTGAACCGTAGGGCAGCAGCTGGAGAGAAGACATCCGTTGTCTACGAGTAGAAGAGATTTATAACTAAGAGTTATGATCAAGAGTTAGACTTTTAATGAAGTCCAAGGGGGAGAATAAGAAGCAAGAGTGATGGTTAAGTAATGGTTAAGTAGTATGCAAAGGAAATTTCAGAAAGAACGATCATGCAACACCTCTCATGGAAAAGCTTAACTGGACCCCGATAGAACAAA
>VCRD01005690.1:7201-20478 GCA_006783055.1 Trinorchestia longiramus
GCCCAGACCTACACCAGCAGTCCAGACCTCCACAAGCAGCCCAGACCTCCACAAGCAGCCCAGACCTACACCAGCAGCCCAGACATCCACAAGTATTCACAAAAGCACAGCCGGGAAAAGTGTGTCCAGGATCAAGAAACACAACACAGATGACCTATAAAAGTTTTATTGAGAGCAGCGTGGACACTCGCCACCCTCCACGCTCCAGCCACAGTTTTCAACAATTACGTACAATCGACGCTCTAGAGAGCGCTTACAGTCAATTTTCTCAGTATATGCACGTTACACTTACGCTAAAAAAACATTTGTGTAATATAGAAGTAATCACTGCATATAAAAGTGAATGGTCGGAATGCACGCAGGGAAATTGACAAACAAGCAGTAATACAACAATCTGAACACAAAACATCACTGGGAGCCATAGCATTCAGAGAAACAAATTAGAACAAAAGGTGGTCGCTCTCAAGAATAAGAAAATACCCACAACAGCCTAAATTCATTACGTACTTTGGAATCTGGTATTGACCGTGTAGGACTTCCGGAAAGCCACGTGCCCTAAGGGATGCTGACGAAGGCAGACGCAATCTCCACGCGAGGAGTACGGAGTCTGAACGCCCATGAGGAGCACCTAGAAGATAGCAACCCAAGACGGCCGTGCATGCACCTTCCGACAAGCAACATTTTCTTTCTCTATCCATGATACGTGCTCAACCATATTTCGGACGATTTCTAAATATCTCTGTCAGAGAGCTCAGGTAAGAACAGTTAGCTAAAAAACATAAGCAAACATCATCAGTGTGTTTTTAAATACATTCCATGCTGTCACGTGTGCCAGGATCAGCGTGAGGGAGGGTACACTGAAACGACTGTTTATGCGACGGAGTTTGTGGTGAGACAGTGACTTTGGAATTCTCAATCAGCATCTATTTTGGTGCCTTCAATTGTAATTATAAGCGTGTGATAGGCAGTGCAACTCGGACAGAACATAAAGAAACCTGAAATCGAAAACCTACAAAAACTCCTTTTAACTAACAACTAAATATGCACAAATTCAGCTTCAAGACGCACCTGGAAATTGTTAGCATAGAGCAGCAATGAAAACAGTACAACATAGAATATTAACAATGAGGCAGTATGCTCTTTTTGAATTGCTTTTCTTTTCATTTTTCCTAGAACGTAAGTAATAAAGCCCCACCACTCCTGGCAGCTACCACGCTTCACGACGAAACATTTACTGGAAGTACAAAATAGAGACAGAGACATTGACCACCGCACATTAAGGTGGCAACGCTTTCAGAACACTGCAACATGGATTACTGATGAGTGACTTACCAACACTAGCACGCAATAAATGTGCAAGACGTTATTTGCGCTACAAGTCGGCAATTCAAAGGAAGACTTCAACAGAGATGTAAAATTTTAGTTCTCAACATTCAGAATCCCGAACTCTGTTTGCTTTCACACCCAGCGCTAGTGAAGCTACGGCGGACATCTCGGAACACTGGGGAGCGCTGAGTCCTTGATACTAGCAAACAAAGAGCATGGCACCTAAAAGGGTAGCTTGTTAATTTGGGGTAATTTAGCCGATGTCAGCCATAGCAGTAGTTATGTGTGAGAAAAAATATCTGAACAGAAATATTACAAATGACGTCCCAATAGGATGTGGAGAAAGGTGCCAGCTCCCCCTTCCGAACAAGCTAAAGAAGGACAGACTGCCTCTGCTGAAGCAGGTGCGCTCGCACTCAGAGGCGACAGTTAATACTTGAGCCCCTCCATGAAACTAAAGTCAACACCTAGCTTGTAGTCAACACCTGGCTTGTAGTCAACACCTAGTTTGTAGTCAACACCTGGCTTGTAGTCAACACCTGGCTTGTAGTCAACACCTGGCTTGTAGTCAACACATTGTTACAAATGACCCCCAAAAACAAGACCCCGCGCGGGCATTTCGTGATATTCCTTACATTCCTTCACTAACTCCCGTTATCTTGCAGGACATGGCAGAAGTAACGTCTGGAAACACAACTATGTAGACCTTTATGAATGCTCAAACAAAAATGTACTCCAGCAAACAATACTACCAGACAAGCTCGTTCAAAAAAATCAGAGACTTTTATGCATTAGTTCAAATGTAAACTCTTTTTCAACAGCAAAACTCAGGACTGGGCGGACCGCTTCAAGAAGTGAGAACCGTGTAGAGCCTCGGTACAGCGAGTGAAAGAAGTCCAAGTCACTCAAGACGACTCAAAGAGCGTACAGCCGAGCTGATCGTGAGCACGAGAGTGAGTTCAGCAAAGAGAGGAATGTTAAGCTCCTAAAAACATTCAAGAGTGAGTTACAGACCCTCTATTTGTCGCTTAAAGGTAAGTTGTAGTCTCGTCAAAATGGATCAAGCTCTGACACCTCAAACCTGTCTCGAGATTGGCTGAAGGAGAACTTTGAAGGCCGTGTGATCAGTCTCAAGACTAATTTCGAGCAGCAACTTCATAACCAAGACCTTAATCCCCCATGTTTTCCTCGGCGGCTATCACAAGGTCCCAGTGTACGTAGGAAAACCTAGGAGCACCACTGAACTTAAGGAAACTATCAGAGAGAAGATAAGTGTCATTCCTCTGTCTGTTTGTGAGGACATCTTGGACAACTTTGTGCTGCGCCTCAAGAAATACATGGAGGTATATGGAGTTCATTTCATAAGCGTGCTCTTGAATGGACTAATATATCTTAGGTTAATGTCCTAAACACAAAAAACTGATTATAACTGAAGTTCTACATAATTCCAATTATAAATGAAGAAATGAAACCTATCGAAAATTTATTGACCCTGAATCAACCGAGCAAAAATAGTCAGTCAAGGCTGAAGATGAGGAGTCAGGCGTATTGTGGGCAGGGAGAAGTTCTTCGACTTAGAGACTTCTAAACGAAAATAGAGCGCACAAGTAAAATCTTCTGAACGTGAATAAAGCACATAAGTTAAAACTTTTGAACGAAAATAGAGCATAGAAGTAGAAATTTTGAAACGAAAATACGACACACATATATATACACTTCTGAACAAAGACAATACGAATGACTCTGCTTAATTTCTTTAGCATTTCAATGCATTTCATATTTCTGGTTTAGGATATTTTAATTTTAAAGGCTCTAGCCATATTACATGTTCATTACAGTACTTCATAGAGTTAACATTAAATTTGTGACTTAATCATAGTTATAACCCGTCCAAGTATAAAGATAATATTAGATAAAGAAGATTCAAACAATATTAAGATTAAATTATAATTACGACCTATCTATTCATAAATACACGTTTTCGAAAATTTCGGTAAACCTTCCATATTATTAAAAATGATAAGCTTTCTACCTATAAAAGATTAGTTGAAAGCTAAGGTGCTTCAGATCTACTACAAAAGCCTCTCTCCCTCCTGATAACTACATTCAATAAACATAGTTCCGCGTCTATGTTCTTTTAAGTTACATTTTATGCGCTGTTACTGGACCATAGCAAAACTATCACGACAAAGATGTTCCCCAACAAAGTTGTCAGGAATATAGGAAAAATCACTCAGACTCGCAAAATTACAGGTCAATTGCACACAAAATTAGTGGCCGACGAAGAGCTTTGTATCCCTACGATCACACAACACCTCTGCCAAAACTTGCAAGCAATCTTCAGCTTAAAAAGTCTTGTCAGATTTATAGTACGAGGGCTACTGTTTCAACGTCCGGTGGGCTATAAAAAAAGGCAAATTTATATAACATAAAAATTTCATTACTAAAAGTACTGCAGGGTTTTACTTGTTTCTTTATGTAATCGTCAAAACAAATATAGCCCGACTGCTCGAAATAAGGGCAGTTGAACGTGGTCACCACGATCGATGCTCCTGCCAAATGTGAGTTGGGAAGTGTAATCCGTTTTCTTTTCAAGTAGAAGGACGTATGGCAGCTGAAATCCATCACAGAATGAGTCAAGTGTACGGTGACAAGTTTATGAGTGAGAGTTGTGTACGGGAATGGTGTAGAAAATTTAAAGAGTGGCGAACCGACGTCCATGAAGAATGTGGATAAGGTCGCAAGTCTGTCGCTATTGTAGGCCTCGTTCAGTATGTTGATCAGGCGGTAAATAGCAAACGAAGGTTTACAGTCAGTGAACTTTCTGAAAAAAATCCAGATTTTTCAAGGTCTGCTTTGTCCACAATCGTAGGAGACCTCTGATACCGAAAGCTGCGTGCCCGTTGGGTCCGGGTCCATTGTTCTCGTCAGGACGCATCTCTCCTCACTGACGGCCAACTTCTTTGAAGAAGGCATCGAGAAGCTTTTCACGATATGACAAATGCCTCAGACGTTTTGGCGATTATGTAGAGAAATAAGTAAAACCTTGCAGAACTTCTCGTTCTAAAATTACTGTTATATTAGTTCGTATTTTTCTTAAAGCCCATCTGAGCTTGAAAAAACAGCCCTCGTATTTATGAGCAAAAAGTTAGAAGAAATTCTTGAAACATGACAAATGTTGTATCATGCAGCACAGAAATCCTAGTTCCACAGAAGAGTTCAAAATGACCCTGAACTGAAGTGTATGTAGCACAAGAAGCGAGGCTTTGAGTCACGCTATCCAACAAACGCGAGGTTTTTTGCAGCACAGGAAGCATGCAAAGCGGAATGGGAGCGCATTTCCTGCACTCGCAACGATGAGCAGACGATTACCCTACATTTAAGGCTACCAGAAGATCTACGTTATTTCTAAGTGAGGTTATTCTATAGACAGGAAGACTAAGCAGATTGTAGAGGTGAGTGACATGAGCAGCAAGTGTGTGAGTGCACCAGTGAAATTAGATCAGTTAGGCTTTTACCACAGCAGTTGCTTTAAAGGCATTTCAACGACAATAGCTTGAAAGACAAAAATTCAATATGAAGTAAAGAAATCTAAAATTTTACTAACTTTTAAGCGGGAGATCGTTCCCACTCTCCGTAGTTGCTCACGAACAAGAGAAGTTGGGAGAAATATGGGAAAGGAAGCAGCGATGGACAGCCAGAAATGCTGCCAGGCACAGTTTTCTCTGAGGACAAGTTGATAAAGAAGCAAGTACTTCCTTTAATGGCAGCTACTACACCTTCAACGTAGAAGATTTTTTACGTGTAGAACATGTGAGAACGCTGCATAACTACAGCAGCACAGGATGCAGACTGGAGTTTTTCAGAGACACTAAAGATAATTATCTGGAGCAGCAAGCTGCCCATGTTGTTGAATAGCAAGAAGTATCCATGGCTCAGTGAAATACAGGGGCTATGCATAGGGTATGTAGGATTGCGCTCTATGTTACAGACAGAAGGACGTGCCCAGGGCAGGTTTTTATGAGTTTATGTTCCATGACCTGAGAGTAAACCTAAAATGTGACTTCGAGTTCCACACTCAGGACAAATCTATAGATTTCACAGAAGTTTCAGAGACAAGGCTCCACGCTTACCAGCGCTGCCATGCTAATTATCAAGGCTGAAGTACACGAAGTCATTTTATGTTTAAAAAATAACGCCAGTATTTTAATGCAGTATTCCGTGCAGAACAAATTTGTAAAAATGAATCATCGCTGCCTTGACGCACGAGTGCTGCGTGGGGCATGCCTGTCTTGACGGGCCAATTTGTGTGCAGATTTAGTAGTAGAAGTAATCGTACGTAATAATCAAGTTTGCTATCGCTTACGTGGTTAAGACTATCACACCGAAGTCCTCGCAATTCAGAGAAAAGTCAATCTGTTACGTCATCATAACAATAATTTAATATCCCATGTATCATCATTAAAATATTTCTAATTGATAATCCGTAGCCACAAATAGAAGTGATCTCAAAGGTAATGCAGTGGTCTCAAGAATGTTGAAATGTATTCCTCGTTCATTTTAAGCCTCTCATCATTTAGGAAGTAGATACTAGAAGCACTCAATCCATTGCTCTCACAAAAAATAGCCAAATATCACGTGATGTTCATAAGTGGGGAGCAGCTGAGCTCCTAGCCTTCAACTGAAGCAGGTCAGCTGCTGGTGTGTCTTGACCTGAAGCAGGTCAACTGCTGGTGTGTCTTGACCTGAAGCAGGTCAGCTGCTGGTGTGTCTTGACCTGAAGCAGGTCAGCTGCTGGTGTGTCTTGACCTGAAGCAGGTCAACTGCTGGTGTGTCTTGACCTGAAGCAGGTCAGCTGCTGGTGTGTCTTGACCTGAAGCAGGTCAGCTGCTGGTGTGTCTTGACCTGAAGCAGGTCAGCTGCTGGTGTGTCTTGACCTGAAGCAGGTCAGCTGCTGGTGTGTCTTGACCTGAAGCAGGTCAGCTGCTGGTGTGTCTTGACCTGGAGTTATACAGACTTCGAGCATTCACTGAAGCAGCCTAACGGATTCGACACATAGAACAACTAATGAAGTTCAGTACATACATTGAAGCTACGCAATTTGAGATGCTGTTCAACGAATTATTGGAACCACTTCTATGCAGTCTGTGACATCACTATCACGCCTGCATTACATCTCATGCAGTTGTGTGCTGCTCGGAGCTTCTATACAACGCCAAAATACCAACGTAAGAAGTCTCCCAATGGTGACATTTATATTTTAATATAGTCAGAATTTCATACTCAGGAATCACCCTACTATAAATTAAAAAATTCGTAATAAACTTTGTAAATTCACTCCCTCAAACTCAGCTTGTGCGTCATGGTTTTTAGCTCTTCAGGCTATAGAAACAGAGAGAGAGATAGAGAGAGAGAAAGTCCTGAGAAGCAGGTTGACGTCCTCTACGAGTTTTGTATTACCTCATAGCAGAACAAGTTGATGGCACGAAGCTGTGGTGACACTGCCACAGCTCCTCAGCGTATCACAGTACAAGCTACTGCTGCAACTCATCATAATCTTACAATATGCAACTAAAGCCCATACCATACCCATATTATAATACACATACAATACCCATTTAAAAATGCGCTAAGTTTTTACTGCCACGTTGAGTTCGCAAAGTACCTACACGGAGGTGACCAGATACGACAATTCAATGCGGTCCATGTTCACGTGTTAGTTGATGTGTATGTTCGTCCCTTACAAGGAGTGTTTGTCATTACAGTCTAGTTATCAGAGAGAGAAAGAGACAGAAAAAGAAAGGTACAATAGCAGGGAACAACTCTCAAGTCCAAGAACTGAACAACAGCCTGCACTGCAATCGACTGACACCAAACATCTCTGAACATAAACTTAAAACACTAGTCTACTTCATCAGAAAAAACGTAAAAATACAATTTTATTAAATCTCAGTAACACTGTCTGTTCAGTGAAACCATTCACGGGGATTTTCAACCACAGCAAAGATAGTAGCTTATTTTCTTGCTAGTGTATACCTTGCTAGCGTTGAACTGTAAGCCCTGGGCTAACGGGACCACCACGCAAACAAGCTGTGCAGTAACACAAAATCCACTATTAGATTACCCAGTTGTTTTGAGGAATGAGTCTATGATGAGTCAAGGGAATGAGTCAGGGTTTGGTAGCTCTGGTAGGCAGAGCTGCCAGACCCTGCCTCTGACTGCATACCAGAGCTGGGATCTCTGAGACAGCAAAGAAACAGGAGCTCCAGCAGCAACCGGACGACGCGCACGAGAAAAACCCCGTGGTCTGGGTGCTGCACCTGCTGCGCCTCCGTCACTAGGATGTGAGAAGTCCATATCATTGCAGTACTGTGGCCCTCCTCAGCCCGGCTTCCCATTCCCCTCCAGGCTACACGTCACAGAAAGCGATACCTGTACTCCACTTTGCAGGTGCAGCTCGTGCAGGTAAGAGCATTTCGTACACTGATACAAAATGAAACCAACGAAATCAAGCGTTTGGAATTTTTTGTACACATCACTTGAAAGCATCACTCGTTTAGAGTAGAATAAGGTTTCTGTACGGGTGCACACACTGTGTATGGGTGCACATACAGTTGTGAACGATCTAGTCGTTCACTAGGTTTTCGGCAGGACGCGTACATTAGGGGTGCCCTTTTAGTAGCTTGGGTATGCGTACTAAGATCTGTCGCTCGCGCGGTTCCCTATGTCTTGAGAGACGGCCAGCAGGTAGAGTAGGGGTAGTCGAGCGCCTGCAGTCAGAGTGGCAACACATTCACTCTGCTGTCGAGTGGTCGTTCGGTGCAAAGATCCTTGCTGCCGATTTTTGTACACCTCGCCGAGCCATTGGCGCAATATTTAACTCTGGATTAATGCGGTGCAATAAGGAGATATAAAACCCCCCTCAAGTATCAACTATTCCTTGCAATTCGTGGTGCAATAAATAAATGAATATATAAACCTTTTAAATACTGTCATTCAAAGTGCAATAAAAATAAGTACAAACCCCTTTTAATTGAAAGTATTATTTAAACACACAAAACCTGAAAAGAACTGTGCTGTAAAACTTATCGTTTGTTGCTGGGTTTACTGGCAGGGAACTCTTGACCAACTTGACATTAATTGGTCAGTAAGTCCGGTAACACAGTGTACGGATGCACACACAGTGTATGGATGCACACACAGTGTATGGATGCACACACAGTGTATGGGTGCACACACAGTGTATGGGTGCACACACAGTGTATGGGTGCACACACAGTGTATGGGTGCACACACAGTGTATGGGTGCACACACAACATAGTGAGGCTGTACATCAACCAACACACACCACAGATCTCTACCTTGACGCGGTGTACTCGCACCACAGCAAATTTAGGAAGCCTCCTCATCTCACGACAGTCCAGCCTCCCTCGACAACGCGTCACGCGCACCACGCTCTGCTGGACACGTGCACCACGCTCTGCTGGACACGTGCACCACGCTCTGCTGGACACGTGCACCACGTTCTGCTGGACACGTGTACCACGCTCTGCTGGACACGTGCACCACGCTCTGCTGGACATGTGCACCACGCTCTTCTGGACATGTGCACCACGCTCTGCTGGACATGTGCACCACGCTCTGCTGGCCACGCGCACAACATGCACGCACGATACATCAAAGCGATGCATGCGCACGCATACAACTCATAAGACACACACGCGTGTCATACAAGCGACATTCACGCACACACCTACGAGCAATAATATCGCATAAGTGACAGCAGGTACTTCTAAGCCTCAGTAAAATATCAACACCTAAAACATGCCTCAATATGAACATCTTGTACAGATTGAATTTCAATGAATCTTCTTGGCTTGCTGATCTACGCTTAAACATTTGGCGGCCTGGACAGGCCTCATCCAGAGGGATACAACTGAGTCAACACAAGACAAATGGACCACGAAAAATAAAACGAAAAGACCGGTAAAATGTATAACAAAGCTTCATTTCTACGAAACTTCTTGGACCCAAAACAGATTCCCACTAAGAGTGTAAATAAATGTGGTGCAGGATGCTTAAGACCGCAAGGAACGCTAGCTAGGACGGATTCTATAAATACGTATAGCCTCCTTGAGAGAAGCTCGAGAACTCCATCTAACCCTTAAGGGCGTCAAGCCCTCAAGGTAGGCTGAAAGACTCCTTCAGTTACCTCGTTCCAGCAGTAGTAGCTATGGAGCACAACTGTTAAGACCTTTGCTCTGCTAGGTCGAGTTCCCTTCAAAATATTAATGACAAGTTGTTACGTGACGTCATCTCTTCGTTTGTACGTTGTCCAGCAGCGACGCCTGAGTGCGGGATGCATACCGTGCACACCAGCAAGGGAACAAGCATGTGCGTGCATATGTATTATACATGTAATATTATACATACTGTAAACATTTATACGTATACTTATAGAAGTAATATATTGAAATAACGCTTGCAGATCCATCACAGAGGCATATCCATCTTATTCAAATTCATACGAGTTCAGTGTTATAAGGTTCAGCCTGCAATATCCATCACACAGCAGGCAATGCTAGTCCTCAGCACTATTGGGCAGTCCCGGCACTAGCAGGCAACATTAGTTCCCGGCACTAGTAGGCACCACTAGTTCCCGGCACTAGTAGGCACCACTAGTTCCCGGCACTAGTAGGCACCACTAGTTCCCGGCACTAGTAGGCACCACTAGTTCCCGGCACTAGTAGGCACCACTAGTTCCCGGCACTAGCAGGCACCACTAGTTCCCGGCACAAGTAGACAACACTAGTTCCCGGCACTAGTAGGCACCACTAGTCCTCAGATCAACAGACACACAGACAAGAGCGCTCCACAACGATCGCTCGCACGACATAGAGGTGTTGACGTCCGTGTTTCACCTAGGAAGTTCCGCTATCAATAATCAACAAAAGGCAAGAATCTTTGGTTAACTTCTATTATATCACTAAGACTATCAGCAGCGTGACCTTGTAATATCCAGGAGCAGTACTCGGTGAGCGTTCACAAAACCATACAGCAGAGGCTTGAGACCAGAACTTCGGTCTGGCCTCAGAGAAAGACAGAGTTCAACTCATGCACACACCGGCACAATTTTCAAGACAGATGGTGGGTGCCAAGCACCGGTACCGTGAACTTCACTCGCTCCGAAAGCTTAATTTATATCTACTCTCAAGCATAGCACAACGAACAACTATACTTCACTTTAATATCCTCATCAAATACATACTGTGTCTAACACCTAACTTCTGTCAACATGCAAGTGGCTGATATGGATAGTTGAGCCAGTCCACATCTGAGATGAGAGTACGGCAGGTAGTACGTAGGATTTTCAATCAATGAGACTTGCTCGGATGAGCACATAAGCCGGGACGCACGACGCTAGCAAAATAGAAGACAGCTGGTTGTAAGTGGAACGTTATGATCCCTGAACTTAAAGACTTCAACTACCTAGAGGTGCTCTTTACAAGGTCCCAGACCATGATACTGTGAACGTCAGATGGAAGAAGTGTCCGAGCACCTATAGCTGTGCTGTTCAACCGTTGCATGACAGAAGCCTAGTCCACAGCAGTGTCCTAAGTCAGCTAAGGCTGTAGTTCCGAATCATCAAAAGCCAAAACCAAAGTAGATTGAGATTAGACTCCTCAGCCTCCAGTTTTTGGCTTAATCTTTTCATAGTTGAAGCCTGACTCCCTGAGGCCGATCTGACCGGTGTCGGCATCAATGGTGAGGCCTTTACGAGTGAGGAAGTGGAAGTGATCTACCGCGAAGTTGTAGAAGTCGTTCTCCAACCTCCAAACCTGGTGAAGAGCAGCAAATAAGATCGCATTCCAGGTTCTCAAACAACCTCATCAAACGCGAGCTCTAATTCTTTGGTCGATGAAATTTATAAAAAATCAACGGTTAGCAAAGCAAAAGATACTGAACGATAGTTTAATAATCTGAAACAAAACGGCATAATTGTGCACGACAGCTTTCGTTAATAAGAGCCATACCTTTAATAAATGGAGTCTGAATTAATATTCGTGAATATCCGACATTGAAATTTGAGAAATCTTTCATTCGACCCTAACACCTAAAGTAAACTGGAGCAAGTAACCACCACCTGCCTTTTGTTGAGAAGCAGACAACCTCAACTGACCTTGGTGTTCTGGAGCCTAGCGATGGTGTCTTCCGAGGGCATGACTTTCTTGACGGTCTTGCGGAGGTGCGACTTCGTGCCTGGAAAAATTAAGTCAATTAATGGAAGACTTGCGACTTTTATCGGGCAATAAATGAAAAACTTATGACTTTTCTAAGGTAATGAATCGAAGACTTGCAAATTCATTACAGCAATTAATGAAAACTTTCATTTCTTCAAAGGTAAAACTTGCGCGCCTTGGGGCAATACGTATAAAATGCAAGTGATGAATATTGTCTAATTGTTATTATTAATGATTGATTTATGCATACAAAAAATGAAAAGCTTTTTCTACCTGCTTTTAACTCCCCATTGATCTATGCATAATGATTGATTATTGACGAGTTCTTTTCTCTCTCATAAATTACGTCATCAATGCATGGTTTCAATGCATGGTTTTCTGTACGCTGTCCTACCGTTATATTTTAATTAATACTTGTAAATAACATAATTAATTAGAAACAACAAACATACGTAATCGCACTACAGGGACTCTAATCCTCTGAATACATGACATGGTAAAAGGTTTTCCCAGTACTTCTTTCCAATGACTACAGAGAGAATAAATGATACACACAGAAAATTTAATACATGTTATTCTAACTATCACGGGATGGGAAATATGAGTTATCAACCGCATTTTAGCATATAAACCACAACATGATGTCCTATTAAATAGTGCGCTATCACAAATCAATTACAAATTTGATAACTGAATAAAAAATAAAAATAGTCAAGAGTGCACACGTAACAATTTGGTTAAATCAATGAACGTTCACATCAGGCCACGAAATTTACCGTCGCTAGCCTCGATCACATTGATAAAATAATATCAACTTTCCCTTACACTGGAGATTCGTTGTTAATGATGGGCAACAATGTTTAACACTCACGATATAACACCTTCAAGATGCCGCTAATTTTCCCTCTTATCACGGTGCCGCTAAATTCCCCTATGTCCTAAGCCTATATGTCGCTCTAGTCCCAACAGCCTACATTGTCGCCGAGATCTAGTTCCCAAGCGCTAGTCCCTCTATCTATCCTTACTACCGCTTATATATGAGCCTTGCTCCTTTCATGTATATTTTCGTTTCCTTTTCCAATCTCCCTATTTGTCCAATGATCTGAAATAGGTTTCTAACCGTCTCTGATATACCCTGCTTGATACCCTACTTGATATACCCTATTCTTCATCAGCTTAAGAGTTTCACGACTGCGAATTCTCGAGAGTCACACGATCCCTACCCATAAATTTTCTCTTGCTTGACACTTCTTTTAGCTACAAAAATAACACCTCGACCTTTTCAAGTGCAGGCACTTTGTTTATGTTTGCACAGCGTGGTTCTACGGAGTGGCCTCTATAGTTTTACCCCTCTAACGTAACTAAACACTTCGAACCTTCTCAAGTGCAGGCGCTTGTTTGTGTTTTCCCTTTCCTCGAGCTTACCTTTCGGTTAACCTCTCAACACTTGACACCTTCAGCTTGAGAGTATCACGACTGCGAATTCCTCGTGTGATACACACTCCTCATACATATACTTCATACATCGCCTAGAATATGCAAACCTATGAATATATCATAACCACCATGACAGCCTCGATGAGAACGATCATGCATGACTGTTTTTCCTCACATCGACAGTAGAGTGTTACACACGGTGCTAACACGCACGCCACCGTACGCACGCCACCCCAAGCACACAGCAACACGCACACCGTCGCACGCACGCA
>VCRD01005690.1:20596-32546 GCA_006783055.1 Trinorchestia longiramus
CACGCGCACACACGCACACACGCGCACACACGCACACACGCACACGCACACACGCACACACGCGCACACGCGCACACGCACGCACGCACACACACACACGCATACACACACACTACTGTACACACAGAGTTTAGGCGTCTGCAGCAGCCCCACTACAGTAAGGTGAAAGTGCATTAGAGTTCCATGCACTGTGGGAAGTGCAGGAAGATGCTCAGCAAGTCTCCATGAAGTCATTCCTCTCAGTAGGGCAGGTGTGTGTTGCTTCATGAGGTGGCAGGTGCTGTGTGGTCCTCACGTTAACGTTACCGCGAATACGAGGAATTTTTCGTCATGTGATGTGCGTATTTTTCGTGAACAGAGTGTATGTACGCCGCAGTCAATGAATGTAGAGACCGAACCTAGTATCAGAGGACACGCGTGTCCAGCACCAGGACACATGTGCCCAGCACCAGGACACATGTGCCCAGCACCAGGACACATGTGGCCAGCACCAGGACACATGTGCCCAGCACCAGGACACGCGTGTCCAGCACCAGGACACATGTGCCCAGCACCAGGACACGCGTGTCCAGCACCAGGACACATATGCCCAGCACCAGGACACATGTGTCCAGCACCAGGACACGCATCCTCACTACATCAGACTTAGAATGTGGTACTTATGACGTAGTGGTGACACCATTCACCAGTCAAATGTTTTGATCAGAAAAGCTGTCTGGCTTTGCGCTGTATACTGACGTCAAGGTGGCTGACAGCTGGAGGTCGTGCAGCAGGACACCACACTGTCACGGTGATGGTGGAAGCTTGCATTGAATTAAAGGAGTCATTGAATTAAAGGAGTCAGTGAATTAAAGGAGTCAGTGAATTAAAGGAGTCAGTGAATTAAAGAAGTCAAAGCTCGTGAACTCACCTTGCTGATAGAGCTGCAGTGCCCCATGGAACACCCTGGGCAAAGCGCCCTCCAGCAGAGCCACGAAGCTCTCCATCTCCTCAGTGATGCCCACCACCAGGTACTGGTGCACCAGGTTGTGCTTCGCCTGCTGCAGCGCCCACTCCGACCCCGGCACCCTGCAAAGGGCGCCACGTCCCAGTTACAATGAAAACAAATTGCGATTTTCTTCAAGATATCATTTTTCAAGCAAGGTGTGAACGAGGTTTAATGCAACAGAAGCAGCCGGGTTGCTGTTAGTGGCCTACTAAGAAGTAGGACGTGACGTGCCACCCACAGGTATATAGGATGGCTGGTGAGCGTTGTCATTTGTCAGTCTTCTGCTGCTGACTGCCATGTGCACACCTCGCTTGTGTGCTCGCCAGACTTAATCTCCTGTCTCTTGTCACCACCCGTGCCACACAGTCGTGATGATTGTTACTTACGTTTTAAACTCTCCAATTTTAACTGCTCTCAATAAACGTTCTCACACTTTAATAAACCAGAAAAGTAAACTTTATAAAAATTAGTTGTGTTTTTAAACGCCACTCAATTGGAAACTAATATAATCGGTGACAAACTATCAGAGAAGCACTAGTAGGCTTCACACTTTTACGCCCTTCGACAGTTTTGTGACCTGGATCTTGACTCGCTTTAGTTCTGACTGAGCTTTGAAATGAAGCTTAGTTGTTGAAAAAGTATAGGCCACAATGGACAGTTCTTGAGATAGACATTTTCACGTTATACATTATCAGACAATTCATTTCGAAAAAATTCACCTCTGCAACAACACGGGCTTTGTTCTTTCTCTGAAAATGCTCAGTCTAGTTTGATGTTATGTCTTCATTATGTCTAATACCTGAACTGCAATACGTGAAATATTCTCCTCTCATACATCTCGTTCCTACCTCTCACAGTACGGACACTCACTCATACAAACCCCTGACCGCACCCCCAACAAAGCCTGGTCTGCTGAGCGGCGGCCACACTTCAACTGCATCACATACTACGCAGTGCACCGCCTCCAGCACCCAAGAACGCCTTCATTTGTGCGTTCAGGTACGCTAATTCTTTCATAAATGAAGTGAATTGAAGAAGAAATTTGTTGATGACATAGAAATCCATTTTTAAGAGCTGAATATTTTAAAAACTGTATTGTCCTCTGTTTAACAGAAAATCAGTATATGTACATGTATCTAGTTAAGTAAATACGAATGTTGATTGTCTAGAGAAAATTACTTGAGAAAAATTTTGCTTTTCACGAGAAACTTTCAGGAATTAAGCCTAGAATTAGCACAATCTAATACTAACTAAAAGATTCAGTAATGAATCACCACAAGCTGTTACTATCAAGGAGACTCAATAATGAATTGCCAAAAGCTGTTACTAACTAGGAGACTCAATAATGAATTGCCATAAGCTGTCACTAAAGAAGAGACTCAGTAATGAAATGCCACAAGCTGTTACTAACTAGGAGACTCAATAATGAATTGCCATAAGCTGTCACTAAAGAAGAGACTCAGTAATGAAATGCCACAAGCTGTCACTAACTAGGAGACTCTATAATGAATTCCCACACGCCGTTACTAACTAAGAGACTCTGTAATACATCACCAGAGAGATGCTACAGTTCAGGATGCAGCAACTAAATTTCTCCAGATATAAGAGCTTGAGATAGAGTTGGAGATGGACAGAGTGAGCGGTGACTCAGTCGGCGCACCAGAGCTCACCAGCACTCGGCGTGCTGACCACAGAAGAAGGGCACCTGGATCCAGAGGCGCGCGGGGCTGCAGTCAACGTGTTGCCTCAGTACACACTCGTCCAGCGTCTGACGTAGGGTGGCAATTAGAAACACACTTGTGACCTATTTCCCTACCTTAATATTTCCCCATATCCACGCGCCAGTTTTACTCCATACCCACGTCTCAATCTTTTCCCATATTCACATGCCAATCTTGCTCCATATTCACGTCCCAATCTTTTTCCATATTCACATGCAAATCTTGCTCCATATTCACGTCCCAATCTTTTTCCACATCTACTTGTCAATCTTGCCCCACATTTACGTCCCAATCTTTTTCCATAGCCACATGCCAATCTTGTTCCATACCCACGTGTCAATCTTGCTCCATACCCCCATGCCTATCTTGTCTACCATACACTCCTAACCAATGGATTGTCACAGTCATGTGCACCAACACGACGGGCACAATGACACTGAGCTGCAATAGTCACCTCTAGATCTTTATTGCGGCAATACCTCTCTTTTCTAACTCTTCAACCTTATGAAATTGTCCAAGTACATTGTGTTGAAATTTGCAAAAAATTACTTATTGATTTACGAAAAGTAATAACAGCTTTACGTATATGAAAATGATTAGCAATCTTTAGAGAATTGTAACTCATAACGAGCAATACCAGACTCTGATAAACTCTTTTTTAGACGAGAAGACTGCGAGCACCAATGAACGGCCTTAAATGAGCTAGAAACAAGGAAGATAAGGTTTGCATGCCTGCCTAATGAATGTGTAGTGGAAATGTCCATCATGCTAGCAAGATAATGCACTCATTTCTTTCATTTCCTTCATTTTCCAGTACAATGCACTCAGCTATGAGCACGAGTTATAAGTAGTCTCCTTTCTTGACTATTGTTACTAAATTTTCAAGATTTAACTTGAACTTCATACCTAATTTTATGGTTAAATAATCAATAAAAATGTTATGTAGGACATGATCCTAATTTCATCACCAAAAATAATAAAAATTTAGTCAAAATAAAACTCCATTAGTCCTGACACGCAAGCGGCATGTTACAAAAGAGCTGGGCAAGACCTGCAGTAGACCCTACCAACGAGTCTCGTCACAGTGCACGCTCTAGGCATCCCTGAGCACCGCCGCCACCACCCCGGGCTCACGAAGTCAAGCATCATTATAATATCCTCTCATCCTGAGATTACAAGAATCAAAATACAAACCTCTCCACCGTTTCACAAAAGGAATCTGATCTTACAGTTACCCACTTTGTAAAGAACAGAAGCCATAAGGTGATGGTACTGATGCCAGTGACAAAGGCTGGGTCAGAAGTAGTTACTCGAGGCGTGATCAACGAAAAAAGACATCCCGATCATGGCTGTACTCAACACTCAACTTGAGTGTTGTTTAACAGTTAAATACCCTAATATTTACAGTTCATTTTATTCTTTATTGGAGGGTAGCCTTTTTTATTAGCAGTTGAAAGGTTTCCAGCCTCCAAAGCAAGCCCTTGCATGAAAACAAAGAGAACACCCTACCATTTTGTTGCCCTGCCGCTTGCGAATGAGATTTGGTCTGAGGTCGTCTCCGAAGCGCAGAAAATAATAATAGGACACGAGGCGCTCCAGAGGCGCCCTCACCATGTTGATGTAGACCGGCAGCCTCGACACTCCAAACCTGCACACAAGCATACTCTTAGTTGTGTGTGCAACACAGCTCCCTCAGATATCATCATTTCACCCTCCACTCATGTTGTGCCTACAGATGAGAACAACATATCACTACACAACACAATAACTCACGTAATCAGCAATCCAGAATATTTTAGAATGACTCCTTACATCTGAATATAAAATTTTACTAAGATGCACCAGCTGCATAGGAGAGGATAGTGCGTGAGGGAAATAGACTAGTGAGCTTGTTACTCGGTGGGCCTCCAGTTTGCCTTCAGGTAGAGCATTACATAAGTATCTTGTCTTCATTTATCTTGCAAGAAATTTGCAGACTCAAAATTGCTCTAAATTACTGATGAACTTCTACTGTCCTCACTCTGAATGTTTTGAGGTTCTGAAAGTCTGTGCCTATGTAATGTCTGTAATGTTGTCTTAGCTTAACCCTTTAGATCCTGTTGGCACATATATGTTCTAACAGAGCAAAAGCCGGATCGAAAGGGTTAAGTAATACGTACTTTAAAGGTTTCTCAACTTTTTAATGTTAGTGTATATACAAGTTACTTTCACTGAGCAACTTCCCTATTAGTGTCAGCTGCTACTACACTTTCATTAGCAACCACTACAACTCTTTTTTGACTACCTGTACAGTCACACTAGAGGCCTTTATGGAGACATTTGCAGCAGTCCATGAAAAGTGTTCTGACAGCAGTTGCTATGCACACAACTCTTCTGAGACAAGACTAAATGTATCCTCAGAGTGAATCCAGCATAGGTGGAATCGAAGAACAAGATAAAAATGATTGAACAGGAGGATAAGTAAGGCTAAATTTTAGCTATTACAAACTAAAAACACTAAATGTACTCTTAAACACCCTTGATCTGAATTTTTGTAAGTTGTGTAGATCCACAGGTACACACCACCTTATAGGAAATCCTCAACAGAGTTGAAGGCCTCAAATCAACCCTTCAGGGCAGAACTGGATTCTCTCTAAAAGTTACCAACTGTGCCTCCTGAATTACATGGTCCTGGGTAGTGCTCTCTAAATGCAGGTGTTATTATTTTCCTTCAATATCCTCATAATCCCTTCACTTTATGGGGCCTGCATTTTAGGTAGTGCAAAATGTCTCTTCATTCAATCATTTTTTAGTTCTTATACTTTTTTGTTGTTAACCACATGCTAGCTTTAGTCTGATTCTGGTATTTATGATCGCTTAGGCAGTAAGAGTTTTCTGACACCAGAAGCCTGGAAAAAACTACAACTATCCACTAACTATCAAAGTCTTCTAAAGCACCATTCCCTTAACCAATCAGCCCCACCCTAAACTTTTAACTTACTGCAAAAGTTTACTGTAACCCTCACACTTCTTATGCCCTACTATATGGTCACGCATCCTTCAGGAGAGTATCCAGGCCTGGTAAAACACTGACCGACATAACTACATCATTACTGAATAAAAGCTTTGGGTTAATCAGGTAAGAATTGTTGCCTTTTGTTAGAGAGTAGGGTTCCTAGAGACACCCATGCAACAGCAACTGGCACAAATATAAGATGGAAACCCAAAGCAAAGTCTGCAACAATAACCGGGAAACTTCAAAATAATACTACACAAGCCAAAGACCAGGACATAGTACTAACCCTCCAGATACTACACATAGCACAAGCTCTGCCCACCACACGAAAACACTAGGGCTACACAATACTGTGCAGTACACAACCTCAAGTCCTGTATACCCCACTAATCATTGTAATTCTTAATACTAAATACAATTCTAAGCTCAGTGCATCACATTAACTCCCGGATTTCACAATAATATAAATTACCTCAAACCCAGCACACCACTCACCTTGCAAAGTCTATGTAAGCTACGTGGCCATGGTACACACCAGGTTTTTTCTCCGACCAATTTGATACGTTGTACACAAATTTCATCTGCACACAAAAAGTTTAAATATAGTAAAAACAGTTGACTTATCAGATATATTATATATATTTTTTAAACATTACAAATAATCTAGGCAGCAATGACCATGTTGTGATTTTGCAACAAGAAGCTAACAGAATATATCCCTCTATTCCACAATAATTTTAACTAAAACAGAGGCATGTTCACAATTCCCATTATCCATCCCCACTGATTATGATAAATAACCCAAAACACAATTAATGAGTCTCAAGTCACTATTGAAGTGAATAGCTTGGAACAAAATAGATGAATGTTAAGTCTCAACTCAGTAACAGTACCAATAATCACAGAGTTTGTACAATTAGAAGCAATGCCAATATGTGTGTACTCCATGTACATTTGATTAATGATCAATTAGCTATATAACAAACCTTGTGCACCTTAGAAAACTGCTTAGCAAGTTTCAACACTAAATGAGATAGAGAAATAATTGGCTATCAAATAAACTTTACATCTGTCACTAAGTAGCTAGAAGAAAGCAATCTCATGGTTATCCAAATTAGAACAGAATATGGCCACAGAAATGAGCCATTTGGTCCATTCTTGGGTTGCTACCAAAGTCCCACGTTGTCTAAAGTAGAGGCATCAATCACACACATGCACCTCTATCATACACATGTACCTTAATCATGCACAGTTATTTCAATCACACACACGCACCTTAATCTTGCACAGACAATTCAGTTATGCATATGCACTGCAATCATAAACAGGCCCCAGGAGTTAAGGAGGATACAGAATCAGTACTTTATAACACTAGGTGACAAAATTGTCATGAGACTGCCATGAGATTTTCTTGATAATCATCAACACAAAGAGCTAGATTAAAATTCCTATGCATTATTCCATTTCTATAGCCCAGTTTTGCGGTATTCTTTCATTCGATGCCAGACTCTATGAGTACTATTCCTGTAAAGTCTATCTTTGTGAATACAAGTACTCTGTGAAAGATGCCAAGCACAAGTCAGCATGTAAAACTGTTTTAGCAAGATACTGTGTTAGTAAGATACTGCATTTGAACTGGACTCTTTATTTAAGTTGAGGCACTTTAATTGTACTTGATCACACAGAAATTCCATAGCGTGGTACACAATATTCATGATCTTCACTGTACAATTCCAGTAAAGTAAAACACATAAAACTTGGCAATACAACACAACACGGACCATTACAATAGGACTCGATTTACCCAAGAGACACACCTGGTCTGACAAAGAAAGAGTTGGAGAGTTCCTAGATGTGTTGATGTGAATAACATTGAATGAATTTGTGGAGCAAAGGTCATAGGCAAGTCCTATGAGGGATGTGGAGCCAGTCTTTGGCACTCTGTTGTAGATGATGACCAGCTCCTCTAGGTCTAGTGTCTTCGGCCCACCAGCAAGACCTGAGAAATATGGCAGCGAACGCTGCAGGAAACTTGAATGCACGGGTGCTCCTGAAATAAACAATAACTCAATAAAACATTAAACACAACCTAGTTCTTTATTTCTAGTCAGAACATAAAACAGATTTATATATGAGGAAAAAATGTGTGAATCTTTACAAATGCAATGCATTGTTGAATGCAATTGGTTTCTCTTCTTTTCATACAAAATGACACAAAGCCCAATATACACAAATATCCACTATTAAGTTAGAAACTAACTACATTTTCTGTAAATTAGAAAGCCAATGCACTTGTTGGTAAGTTTGAAAGCTATTTCATTTGTCAGCAAGTTAAAGAGGGCTTGTATTTGCCAGCAAGCTTAGGAAGGACAACATCTGTCAGCAAGATTAAGAGGGACAACATCTGTCAGCAAGATTAAGAGGGACAACATCTGTCAGCAAGATTAAGAGGGACAACATCTGTCAGCAAGATTAAGGAGAACTGTACCTGTCAGCAAGATTAATGAGGACTGTACCTGTCAGCAAAATTAAGGGGGACTGTACCTGTCAGCAAGATTAAGGAGGACTGTACCTGTCAGCAAAATTAAGGGGGACTGTACCTGTCAGCAAGATTAAGAGGGACTGCACCTGTACGTAAGATTAAGAGGGACTGCACCTGTCAGCAAGATTAAGAGGGACTGCACCTGTCAGCAAGATTAAGAGGGACTGCACCTGTCTGCAAGATTAAGAGGGACTGCACCTGTATGTAAGATTAAGAGGGACTGCACCTGTCAGCAAGATAAGAGAGACTGCATCTGTTTGCAAGTTTAAGAGGGACTGCACCTGTCAGCAAAATTAAAAGGGACTGCATCTGTCTGCAAGATTAAGAGGGACTGCACTGACCTGCAATTCTGAGAGCAGACTGCAGGTTGCTGAGTTCAGTGGCCAAGTGAAGGTAGAGCAGAAGTAGCAGAGATGATAGACTCAAGCCAGCACACCAAACAGCTCGGCCACTCACCATTGTAAATGGATTGAGTCAGCAAATATCTAGTCAGCTGAACCAAATACATGAAATGTCAACTCATTATTCACTGCAACATGAATGATGTTGAAACTTTGAATTATATCTTGCAACAACAAAATAAATAAATTCCACAAAAGTACACTAAAATCTATCAGCACTGTGCTAAAAAGAATAAATAAAGGGTCAAGCTTGATTTACACTTCAAAATGAATCAATATTGCTCCTTTATAAAACAAACTATATACTAACAAATAGATCATTACTGCACTAAAATAAACAAGAAGTACAAAAAATTCATTCAGCGCATATTCTTTTCCTATGAAAACTTAAAGGTCAAGCATGAGAACAGGGAAGACCAACCTTCAACTTTGAAGGATACACAATGCCCAGAATAGGAGAGTAATTTCTTATATAGAATGCAACAAGGGTAATATGTTGCTCTAAATTTACCAATTGAGTTCTAAAACAGTACACAAAATTTTTCATAATTGTTCACTATCCAAACAATGAGCATTGATCATTAATGTTTACAGCACTCATTGAGCTGTAGCTAATTCTCTATGTTACAGCAGTTCAAGCTTATGAGGCAGGGTCTCTCTTTGGCTCTCGAGCTGTAAACCCATCTGAGTAGCAGTGTTTCCCACTGCTAGGCCAAAGAATAATTACTAAAAAGTGTGACTGACATCAAAAACATGTATAGAATTTTTTGCTCAAAGCAGAAAATATATTTTTTCATTGAGTTAATTGAATGATATGATAAAAGTCTTTGACTGGTTATCATGTTTAGTAATATTAAGTGTGTAAGCCTAATAGTCTTGCTGGTAATGTATGACACTATTCTATAGAAATTTCTTTACTCTAGTAGTACACAGAAACTAAATAAAAACTACAACCTTTATTCTAAATTTCAAGCTTTAGGCTCTCTATTGGACTACTGTAGTAGATGATTGAAGTCATGCACTATGATTTTATATTATCTAAGTTGTATATGCACCTGAACTTGACTTGTCACTGCATACTTATATTGTAATGCTTTAAGATATGTTTATTTCACATAGCCAATTGGGATATTTTACATTTAAATTAGTATTAATTATTTGTACGATAATTCTACATATCAATATCTAAGTTTATCTTAAATTGGCATTGATATTTTTGTAGTTTTTCTTTTACTAGTGAGCATTATAGTGTTAAATTAGCTAAAAATCAATACAGGTAATTGAGCTCAAATTTTTAATCTTGAATAATTATTATGATAAAACATGATAAAGCAGCATTTAAATAAATTTTTTTAACCTCTGTCTCTAAAATTGATCTTGCAGTACAGTTTTTGAGATATTTTATGAATGCTTTTGCATTCGTTTCAATCTTAACTTTACTGAGTAACAATGGTTTCAAATATTTATCTTGAATGTTGGAAATTTTAATAAATCTGACAATGTCCAAATTATTCTGCTCTGATAATGCTATGGAGACTGCAAAAGCATTTACAATCAAGTAAAAGTAGTTATACCATAGAGCAAATAACAATTATACTACCTACAAAGTAATTATACTGCCTAGTAAACTGCTCCATGCTTCAGGCTACAAAAAAAATGTAACCAAAGGAAAACCAAATAGATTGAACTTTTTTGAGTTTTTAGCCTGTGTGCCACTCAAAATCAATTTAAAAAGATTAAATTTGTTTCAATATACTATTTCAGAACAAAACTATTTTAACTTGGAGAAAAATAAATTGTTACTTTTGCTATCTTATTAAAATGAGCTTATTGAGTGACTCAATTGTTGATGAGTGGAGTACAATTCAAACTGTGAACTGGACACAGAAGCAGGAAGTGTGTTAGCATGGGTAATGAACTCCAGCAGCAGTCAGCACTGGCAGTCAGCACTGGCAGTTAGCACTGGTAGTTAGCACTGGCAGTTAGCACTGGCAGTCAGCACTGGCAGTCAGCACTGGCAGTCAGCACTGGCAGTCAGCACTGGCAGTCAGCACTGGCAGTCAGCACTGGCAGTCAGCACTGGCAGTCAGCACTGGCAGTCAGCACTGGCAGTCAGCACTGGCAGTCAGCACTGGCAGTCAGCACCGGCAGTCAGCACCAGCAGTTAAGTTCCAACAAACCAAGTGACAGTATGTCTGCATAACTTATGCAAGTCTGCCATCACAGTTTCAAATAATTTTCACTTGTTAGAAGCCTAGAATTATTGGAGCTCACTCCAGTTAATGAAAGCTGTTCTCTATTACTCTGATATTTTTAATTGAGTTGCTGTTGTATTGAATCAGAAAGATTATAACTAGATTTTACTCTCTGATCCTCTCAACAAAGTTTGCCAAAGTAATAAAGAATTAAGCTTTCTTAAAGTAAAACTGAAGACCAACAGCAGTTAATGCCTTTGTTACATCCTTTAATTCTATCTAAAATACACAGATACAGCAGGATGACATTCAAAACTTTTTTGCCTGTGTGTCAAACTTGTCTAAGGTAATTTCCCAAGGACCATCCTGGGTCCTTCTATGCACAAGAATCAGCCCAGTAAGGGCATGAGTGAGAGAGCTAGCATGTCATAAACAGACTGTCATGCTTGGAAAGTAGTCACACTTTAATCCAGGTGACTGACTGTTCAACATCAACATCTTTTATTCTATGCATGCACTAAGAAATTCTTCATTGCATCCACAACAGTCAAGTTGCATTTCTCATCCAGCCCTACAAGATAACTTATACCAGAGTCCTTTTCAACTCACTTGGAGTTCTACTGTTCTCTCCATCCTACTCACAAAACACATCCATAAACCTCTCTTGCTCAAACTCATATTTCTACAGTCTATACCAGATGTTCAATTGTTTCCTCTACTCTGTTACACTGCATACATGACCTGATATTCCTCTTATTCCCCCTTCCATGTGCAGCTATTCACATTTAATGCCTTACATTTCCTAGCAAACAGGAGTTGGCTGCCAAAACTCCCATCATAGAATATTTCAAACCTTGGTACATTCTTACTGGCATACCAAGTTAAAGTTGTCTTCAAACCCATGCTAAAGTTCCATTTGTTTAACCCATACTCTTTTGAAAAATTTTCAATTTCTTCATCCACTTTTTACAATCCCACTTCAATTCTTCACCTCCATTATTTCTTAATAACAAATCATCCATAGGTCTTCTTCTTCTTCTTGTTTCACTTTTATTGGAGCTTCGGAGTTGGGTCCATGCAGCTCCACGCCTTCAGGGATGTTTTATTG
>VCRD01005692.1:0-20940 GCA_006783055.1 Trinorchestia longiramus
GCGAGAGATGACGGCAACGTACTAAATACTAATGCGAGAGATGAAGTTAACATACTAAATACTAATGCGAGAGATGACGGCAACGTACTAAATACTAACGCGAGAGATGAAGGTAACATACTAAATACTAATGCGAGAGATGAAGGTAACGTACTAAATACTAATGCGAGAGATGAAGGTAACATACTAAATACTAATGCGAGAGATGAAGGTAACATACTAAATACTAATGCAAGAGATGAAGGTAACATACTAAATACTAATGCGAGAGATGAAGGTAACATACTAAATACTAATGCAAGAGATGAAGGTAACGTACTAAATACTAATGCGAGAGATGAAGGTAACGTACTAAATAATAATGCAAGAGATGAAGGTAACGTACTAAATACTAATGCGAGAGATGAAGGTAACATACTAAATACTAATGCAAGAGATGAAGGTAACGTACTAAATACTAATGCGAGAGATGAAGGTAACGTACTAAATAATAATGCAAGAGATGAAGGTAACGTATTAAACTCAAATCATTGATAGAAAACTGAAAATTTTTATTTTTGCATGTCAGAAATCCGCCTCATCGGACCCTTGTGTATTGATGATATCCATGTTACGCTGTGGAGGAAGCTACAACAGGATGTGCGTGATGGATGAGTGTGATGGATGTGTGTGATGGATGTGTGTGATGGATGTGTGTGATGGGTGTGCGTGATGGATGAGTGTGATGGATATGTGTGATGGATGAGTGTGATGGATATGTGTGATGGATGTGCGTGATGGATGTGTGTGATGGATGTGTGTGATGGATGTGTGTGATGGATGTGTGTGATGGATGTGTGTGATGGATATGCGTGATGGATGTGTGTGATGGATGAGTGTGATGGATGTGTGTGTTGGATGAGTGTGATGTATGAGCGGGACGGATAAAAGTGATGAATGAGAGCACTTGTACCGTGGGAGGTACTGGGCAATAAGTACCACAAGCAGCTGCATAGCACATGTATACCAAAATACAATTCTTACAACTCCACGCTAAAAGTGCGCAGAAAACAGTGTAATTCTATTCCATGGTAGTCTTTGAGTATAACTCATGGGTATGAATTTTATGCATTGATTTATGTGCAGTTTATTTTTACCAGCTTATGGTAAACATAAACATACCGCCAGTTTATGTTTACCATTTATTGCGTCATATTATTGTAGCGCAAAACATTTAGTTTCAAGGGCAACGTGTACAGAATTCGATCATATTTTTTCCAGAAAATAATGCACTGAACATCCTGAATATTTACACACTTACTTTGAAGAACCTGTTTCTGAGGAGACTACTTTTTAAGTCTTTGTTGAGTTCATAATCAGGTTACGTGGAGTTCTAGTAGCTGTCTAGACTCATCTTTAACTTTTATTGATAACTATGTAATATCGATAACTTCAAACAAGTATATTTCAGGCTAAAATAAGTGTAATTTCGAGGAACAATGCAGAAAAATAGCTATCAGTTCAAAAGCGTAATCTGAAATTGAAATGACACCAAGGACAAACATAAGGAACAATGGGTATTTAAGAACATTGAAAATTCTTCAAATGATAACAGGCAGCACCACAGTTTTTGAGGAGGTAGAAAAAACAACACAACATGTTGTATTAGCTGCATGTTTTATGTTTTCTTGCAAGCTGTGTGCTAAATTTGCATGCGTCATGGTATCTGTAGGTAGTGCATAGAAGCATGTAACATTTCTAACAAGCCAGATTTATAAAACTAAGAAATGCTGCGACGCTTGAATCAAGCTATGCCGTGCTGCACGAAGCACAATACGTACGCATCAAAGACGCTGTGAGGTCTTCTTTATTCACTGGACAAAAAGAAGTAAAGTAGCACACGAGAGTTAATCAATGTCCTGAAGTTGACGAGCACGGGGCAAGTGCAGAGTGCGGCAACATAACTTCCTTTTTCAAAGAAAGTTCCTTTCAAAAAAAGGAAATTATGTTGTTGAATACTGTATATACAAGCTGCTTGAAATCTGTGGCTCAGATGAAGGAAACAGCTGCAGAGACAACCCTGGCGACGGTCATAAGGAAACACTCATATTGACTGAAAATGTATTCCAATATAAAAGAAACAATATTTATACGCATATGAAGTCTGCTAGCTGATACTTATACTTCATGCTGATTTACAACAACTGATCGTTATTTACAATCATTATTATTGTCAATATGATTATCATCTCTACCTACATACATCGTGTTAAATTCACTCCGATTCCCTGATCACCTATACTCAGTGATGAACAAACGGTTCTAAAAGTGAGGAAGCGAAAGAGCGTTGTGAACACAAGGCTGGCGCGATCTGTGTAGTACGGCATCATCGGAATGTTCTCCAGTTGTGAACGCATAAATAGGCAGCAAACAATGCTGTACACTAGCATGTTATACACGCTAAACATACGTTATAAAAACGGACAAATTTAATACGTTGAGACACTTCTTTCACGGGTGATTGTCATGTTATGTTTGTTTATAAACAGTGTAATTCATTTAGCGGAATTCCAACGGAAGGAAGGGTAATATCACTTATATTTTTGTGTTTGCTAGCCGCCCCCTCTTCCCTCGCTACTTAGTTAAGTAGGTCACACGAAAAATAAAATAGTTATATCGTCCTGCACACCGGAAACTTAACACTTGTTTCAATAAAGAACTCTGACGATAAACCAATCCGTTTTTTATTGATTTTAAATGCCGGTTAGTTTACTTTTAATATCTTTTTCATCACACATATCTTTTATTCATGTTTTTAAATCGGTGATAGAAGCTCCTACTGCCATTAAACAAGTCAATGTAGCTTATATTATTTTAAAAATGCCAATACAGTTACTTGAAGAAAAACTGGAAAATGGGGTTCCAGTTGCATTAACTTTTTGCAGGACGTTTCCTACGTTACCACTTGCAGCACCTGAACCCTCGCTTGTTAGAACTTGTGTGTCACTTCAAGGTTATGAGACTAAATATTTCTAGAATATGGAACCATGACTCGACTTTGTTTGCGCTCAAATTAAGGCAAGACTGGGGATGTAATTATAACAAGGTGTCACCGAAAAATACATTTATATGCAAGCACAGTGCGAGTAGGATACGTGTAATTCATCTTATTATTTCCTTTAATCAATGATAGATCATGCATTTTAATAAGTTTCTCTAGATTCGGTCCAATCAGAAGGTAAGAAATAATGAACCAAAGGACGTGTCAGTATGTTCTAAACGAGAAAGCGTGTAAGTGAAGAAGAAAGGCCTAAAGGAAGTATACAATTGTATTTAAAATAATCTGCATAAAATATGATCCTGAACGTATCTTAGTGTTTCAACAAATTCATTTTTATAGGATCAAATTATGTTGAATTCTTTTAACAATAAATAAATTTTATTATATAAGAAGTTTAGCATTGATATGTAGAGAGAGTGTAAACTGAAGAGCATTCTTAACTCTTTTAATACCAAATAATACTACTTATAATATTTCTAACACTACTTATAGTCCTCCCCGTAAAATATCATACACAGTAGAAAGCTTGTTTGCAGTAATACCAATTGAAAAACTAGCCAATTTAAGAATCTGTGTGCAATGCATAGAATTTCTATGACGAACACTAACAATATTCTATACTACAGTGAAAAATGCATGAAAAACTCTACGTCAAAATGAAGTGTACATTTGTGTATACTATACTGTTCATTTCAATTAGCCATAAGTACATTTGTTAAATGCTATATTTTAAAATGGCATACTTGAACTATACAATGCATAAAATCGAGAACATATACATGCAATCCTGTCCAATACAATAAAGTGTATGTAGAAGGCGTCTATTTATTCATTGATGTCAATAATCCCCAAGATTATAGTACATATAAGTAAAATACTAGCAATTGGCAAAAAATTTGCTGCTGAATTTGGTAGAATTTTATCTCCGAAAACGACGTTGCGAAATAATCGACAGTACCTCGTATAACAGTTTTGAATACACAATACTCTGAATCACGTGTACTATCTACCAAATCTAGTAAACATGAGGCAGTTCATTCGTACAAGAATTCCTTTAAAGTTGCGATGAAGGGAGTGAAGAGAAATCCTGCTATAAACTTCAGGAAAACTAGAAAAAATCTAAACACATGAGGACGAGGGACATATTTAGGCGCCAATAAATTTTAGACAAAATATGTAACTAACAAATTATAATAGCAGGTGTTATTTATATCATAATTGTATGCAGGTGCATAAGGACGAAATGTGCATAGAAAACATGAAAACGCTGATATAAATGAATTGAAATATATTTTTCTATTTTAACTGGCGGAAACAGTATTCCTACAAAACAAAAAATTATAAATAATAATCCTTCAATATTTTGTAGGATAGTTATTACTCACTTGAACAAAAACCAATCTCTTCTTGTAGCTCTCAAAAATCATTTGTATATTATCTTTGTTATTTCACATCATCCTTCGTATTTGTTCTTAAAATCCACGATGTATTTGTGAGCTCTCGATTCAATTTGAATTTTCAAATAACACAACAATTTTTTCTATTGGGCTTAAATCTGAAGATCCACTTAGCCATTCTAGTGTAGCAATAGTTTTTTAGCCAGTTATTTCTTCTTAGATTTGACTATGTGGTTATTGTCATTATCTTGTTGGAAGACCAGTATTTGTCTTTGTTTCCATCTGCTGTATAGTCAAATCATCAATGCATAGTACCCAGGAACAGGTTTTAAGTCTAACTGCATGCAAGTACTGAACCAGGTAGTTAATTTTAGATGTTTCTACATATGCAATATGCATACGATGCAGTATTCGTATGTACATGTACGTACATGTGGACAAAGGTTAAGAAGTACTTATGTATGTATGTACATAGATACATATAACTACGATATTTCTGTGTACATGGTATGGTAAATAGGCTTTAATTTATTACCAATACTGTGCATTTAGTCTATTTTTCACAGAATGTGTCCTAAAAGACTATGATATTCGAAAATTGTACCAAATTGTATGTACATTCAACCAGTTGTTAATGTGGCTGCATATTTATATCTATATATATACTATGGACTACTTCATGAAACCGGAAAAGGTGTGCATCAAAATGTAGAGCAAATGTGCTACACTGCATTCACAAATGGAGTCTCCACACAGAGCTGTACAGGGAAACCATGTGGAGAAAAGGAGACTGGGAAGCAAGAGCTTGAAGTTTAGGTGCCCTGAGTTGGAGTTAACATAAAAGGGACTAAAGTGTGATCATTTTTATTGTTTGCATAATATGAAACATAATTTGTTGTCCTTCCAAGAAAAAGTCCTAATTTTCTACCTTATAAGAACTAAAATAGCTTCAAAACAATAAAAAACGTTTGTGGAACTAAGTCAAAAGATTCAATGAAAGCGTGAAAAATCATAAGTGTTTTATTCCGTGGATGAGACATATATGTCAAAAACTGAGGAAACATATGTAGATAGAGATTCCTTGTTATGAAACGACCGAAAAATCAAAATACTTCGCTGAAGGACCATGTTAGAACCTGTATATTATATAAGTAAACTGTTCATTTGTTCAGTTTGTTGGTCCAACTTAGTGAACAAAACTTTTATCACGCAGATGCAGCAGCTTGAAGTTCACAACCGTGACTCCATTGTCACACTCAATATTTGCTTTAATTTATCCAGCCTCTGAGTATCCGCAGCTGCTCCGGCGACCTTCTGTTATCTATTACCTCCATCCAGCCCGAATCCGAGATTCTTAGTCAACCCTTACAACAAAATTCCTAAGCATCACTCTACAGAAAAAGGAAATCAAAGTTCCGCAGCTGTTACCCTCATTAAGAAGAACGTTAAAAAATGTAATCCCCGAGGTAATAATTTGGAAACGAGGAAAACAATTCCCCGTTTCATCGACCAAAAGTTTGTCAGCATCAGCAGCTGCATCTTCAACTCCAACGACGCAATCTCAGCAGATGCCACTGCGGCATCTGGAGTTTGGCGCCCCTCTCCCATGCCTAGACTCTTGGGTTTCCGGTGTGAGAAGAGGGTGGACCGTGTTAGGGAACTACCGCACTTGGTCCGTAGCTTGTCCGCCGTGCACATCTTCCCTGTTAGTGCGGTTGACCACACATCCAACAGCTCTTACGAACTGAAAGCGTTGGCCGTGGTCCAAGCTAGCGTTGGTACTGCGCTTGTGAGTGACTGAGGGCAAATAATAACTGCGAACGCCCATGAATATCTCTGTGCAGTTTATCTTCACGTGAATTAGAATTCTGATCTAGATGCATAATTCGTCAATCCTCTTGAGATTTCGGCGTGAGTGTTAATCAAAGATTATTGAACCTAAAATATATGCCATGGTGTTTCATACCATCACTTAGCGTACTCAACTTACCGATATTTTTGACTGTCTCTGCAAAACTTTTGATGCTCTTATGGGGTGTTACAAGAACTGTTTCAACTGATTTTTGTTCTGTCAAAGTACTTCAAGAAAGTCAGGCATTTAAATCCTATGATTCTACACGCTATTTGTATTTTTGCCCCTAACGTTCCTTGTCTATGAGATTTAACTTTCTGCATTTGAATGGTAATATAGACAAGTTTGTGTAGTGAGAAGGTGATTTTGTGTTCCGTTGTTACCCTGTGATATATTACGACCGAAGCTATGTTAAATTTAGACGAGCCAAACGACTCCCAGGGAACATGTTCTGCTCGATCAGAGGAACGGCGAAACAAGAAAAAGAAGAAAAGGAGCCGCGTTCAAAATACGCTTGATGATGACGTTCATTCAGACGCTGTTCCTCAAATCCAAACTCGACGTCGTAGGGGCCCTCAGGGTGTTGATCCCAGGACCCAAGGTCCCCAAGATGGGCGCCAACATACCCCAAACATGACCTCAACCTCGCGACAGCAGGAGATGCGTCTGTACATGGACAAGCTCAGAGAACTTATACCACACCTACCAAAACATGGCAAGATGCCACAGACGGATGTAATTCAGACAACTATCGACTACATCTGTGACCTCCAGCGGACACTTGAGAGCCACCCTCGATTGCAGGGTTTGGATCCCCGAGTTATTGCTGCTCCGGGTAATTCTCTACCCCCCATGCAGATGCAACAGCTGCTGCTTCAACAAAGGAAACAGCAACGCGTGATACAGCTACAGCAACAGCAGTGGCGACTGCAGCTGCAACAGCAATATCAACAGCGGGACCAGTACCCACAACTTGAAACTTACCAGCACCAACACTTCCAGCGACTGGGGCAGTTCCAACAAAGTGACCAGTACGGAGAACTGGATCATTACGAACAGCAAGAACAACGTGAGTACCAACAATCCTTTATTAAACCGTACCAGCAACAGCAGCAGCAACAACCACGACAGTACCAGCACCTTCAGCACCTCCAGCAACAGCACCAACAACAGCTGCATGATCACCAGCAACACCAACCACCAATACCGCACCAGCATCAACACCACCAACAGCAGCATCAACACCAGCAACAGCAGCACCAACACCAGCAACATCAACACCAGCAACAGCAGTACCAGCATCAACAGCAGTATCAGCAGCAACCACAGCAGATCCAACAGAGAGACGCGTTGAGCACGAGACGACCACTCAGCACCATAGCTACCACGCCGACCAGGTCGACCTTGCAGGTGGGTCGAATACGCACATTCTTCTTTGATATCTCTTCCTGTCGCCCTAGTTATTTGTTGACACAACTATTAGTATGATAAGAGACGCTCGTATCCCGGCCTCCTTATTCTTTCACTAAAGTCAGGGTCATCTTGTGGTCTACATGTTGATACCGACGACCGTATGCAGTACTGCCTTTGGTCAGAAAAAGTTAGTACACAGTCTGAAAAACTTTCTGTTTTTTGTGTGCTAAGGACAATTCGTTTTCTGCGTGTAATAAAAACTAGCCACGAGTGTACTAAAACTAGTCCATACAATGTTTTCATTCATCTCCTATTAAATAACAAATAACACGATCGTTTCTAAAAGAGAATATTACCGGAATTTTTCAGACCACCACCCGCTGTAACAACAGGAAAATGAAGAACGTAACAGAAAACACTGTAAAAGGTAATCAAAAGTGTAAAAAGACCCAATTAATAAACAAAGAACGCTCAGTCGTCTTACAAGACCCACTAAAAAGATCCAAAGATTGTTTTCAAAGATTGAGTAAAGATAAATGGAAATTTATTTTTTACTAAATAAATTACGTATCTTCGTTTCTTATATTTTTTCAACGTATCCTGTATAAATTTAAAAGTATAATGTACGAGCAAAATTTTTAATTTTTTCTGACAAACGTCAAGCGATGTATGCACCAACTGTTTGCGGCCAGTGGGAGTACGTTCTCCCTAATTATGGGTACGATGCATCGATGTCTGCGTAAATTTTCTGTGTTAAAATAAGAAACATGCTGAAAAATGAGTTGCTAAAGCACTCCCTAATTAAAATCCTGTGTAAGGTTTGGTTCACGTGATTGCTACGCAATGGAATACCGAGAGTGCGTGAGCAAAATTTATTTCTAAGTAGGTACATCAACTAGGGTCATTACAAGTGGAATCGACATCGACTAGTGTAATACAAGGTGCGGTAGCATAACTTCATTTTTTCAAAGAAATTTCCTTGCAAAAAAAGGAAATTATATTGCCGCACCCTGTTGTATTGCAGGTATACGCACCTTTGCTCAAAAATTTTGTTATTGTTTATCGGTATTAGAAGACCTATATCCAACACCAGACTTTGAAGCATTGCATGATGACGACTAAATATAAGTACCTACCACGTTTATATTATCGGGTACCTGTAATGATCACAATTTCCATACCGCGTAATTATTCTTTAACAAAACCCCTGCAAGCCGAGGCTTAAAATTCGCAATACATTGATTTCAACATTTGTTAGTCATTTCTATAATAAATTTCTAAATAGCTGATGTCTTTTGTAAATTTTTGGGTGGCTGATCAAATTCATGTGCATAAAGTGCACCGTGATGATGACTTTATTTCTGCAAAAGATAAAAAATTGAAGGAAATGAATTGCATTTCGAACTGTATTACAGCTACAACAGTTTTTTACGAAGCTTCGTTAAGAAAATACACAATGAAAAGTAACTCGCGGGTGGCGCACATTAGACATTCACAAAAAGTTCAAGCCAGTGTTTACTGTTCTTCTAGAGATGATAAAAATAATGCAGACAGTGAACAATGGACCTAAAATTACCATGTCTGTGAGATCAGAAGTAATTACAAGCAGGTCTGTTTAAAGAGGGAGATCTCAATTCCAAAGCACTGAACTCTTGTGCACCCCATAACGCACTCCATAAACGAGCAAATTGTAGTGTCAGCAGAAAACTGCCTTGGGATAACATGACTCACATTCCCTACGTACGTGTTACTGCCCCAGCGTAAACACTTTATTTTTCTTGAAACCCAAAAAGACAGGACAAAAAATTATGTAATTATAATAATTTCACCATGGACTGCATGTGTCGAAAAATAGAATATATTTTACGTACATGTTGTCATCTGTGATGGAGATGCAGCGAATTGCTGCGCCTATTGTTCTTGCGAAGCCAAGAATCATTTATTTTTGCACCACGTATACGAACACCTCTCAATTTATTATCACAACAGTCAACATTACCGAAATAAGGTAGGGATTTTGTTCATGACGTTTGATGTTGATGGCAACTTGTGTTATTAATCAATAGCGAAAAATGTGCCTTTAATATCCTATTGGATCATAATAATGTACTGTTCATACATTAATGCGTCATTGATCTATGAAATTCAAATTCACAAATAATTTTATCCCTAACAAGCTCTTTCATAAATATTACCAAATGTTGCTAACATTTCCAAAATTTTCATGACAAAATTTTGCTGATGTTTTGCTGACTCGTTCGAATAGCCGAAAAAATACGCACGAATGCTGCAGATATTTGTCCACTTCAATACAAGTTCTCACAAATCCTGCGATTGTCATGTGTACACAAACCCTCGCATGTGTTTCCGTTGCACGTGAGACAAACGGGACTTCCGTTGCACGTGGGACAAACGGGACTTCCGTTGCACGTGGGACAAACGGGACTTCCGTTGCACGTACAGCAACATGACTTCTGTTGCTCGTAGGACAAACGTGATTTCCGTTGCACGTGGGAGAAACGTGACTTCCGTTGTGCGTAGAGTGAACGTGATTTCCATTGCACGTGGCTGTAAGTAGCATCCACGCGTGTAAAAGCTTATATGAACTGTTTTTCTCAATAGATCATTTATTGTATAGTGCTTATCATTGAAAGTGAGTGAAATAATGTCGTAATTGTTCCTCGTGTTTTTATCTCTCATGTGCCACCACATAATTTTATACTACACATTGTGTTGTGTTTTTTATGACGTTAGATATACATAGCATAAGTATAAAAGATATGTTTCTTAACAAACACAGGACATGTTCCATGAAAGATACCAGGCATGTTTCTTGAAGAACCCTAGACATGTTTCTCAAAGAACACATAACATGTTTCTTAACGAACGCACGACAGATTTTCGAAGAATACAGCACATGTTTCCTAATGCATACAGGACATGTCTCTTGAAATATATAGGGCTCTTAACAGATGTAGAACATGTGTCTCGAAGTTCAGGTTAGAATTTTTTTCCCATGTTAGAGATGTTTCTTAATTCCCGTGAGTGGAGGTATTTCGAATGGCGTGCCCCTCTATTCCTCAGGAATATTGATCACGTTTCTTGTATCTTAAGACTTTTTTGAATGTTTTGGGTCTGGTCCCTCTATCTTTAGGATGTTTGGGCATGTTTCTAGAATTTTTCGGACTTATTTTTGCGTATTATGAGCATCTTTTTAGTATCTTGTTAGCCGCATTTTATGTATCTTTTGACACATGTTCTCCTATTCTGCTGAAATTAGTGTCAACATCACAGAGCTCAATTGATGAACATTTCGAGACTCCACATGTTCCCTGCATAACATGTTCTTTGTGTTCCTGGAACATGTTCTGGGACTATAAAACATGTTCATGTTCCATTGTGCTGTGTTCTACAGCTCTCCAGGACAGCGCAGCTGCCGCAGCGCAGCAGCTGGACACCTGCGTAACGATAGTTAAAAAAAATCGAGTTTCACAACCGACCAAATCTGACAAGAACGTGTCCTTACGTGGCTTTTATATTTATTATTACACATTTTTATATTAGTTTATTGCCAGCTAATATGACAAGGAAATGTCTTCATAATGCGTGGGTATTTATTATTATAATTTTTTTTAATTTTTAATTTACCGTTAATTAATTTGAATATAACACGTTCTCATTTGAAGTTTATGCATATCAAGTTAGTACTTTTAAATTAATTAATTAATTTTTCCTTAAAATATCGGAAGTATTCCATAACTTACTGTGGCCGTCACTCCATCATCACCGAACTTATTTGGGAATAAAAAAAATTCCACAGCATGATAACTCGCACTAAGATTTCTGTTCTCTACAGAGAGGCACCCGTTTTAAAAATGGAGCACATCACGTATAGAATGAGAAATGAGGCTTCTGATGTGTTATTACTGCACATAAACGTTTGATTTATTTACCTCATTTAATAACTACAGACCAGTGGAATAAATCACTCAGCCGACTTTAGAAATCGAACCTTCATTCCATGATTTATCGGTACCAGGATATCAAAGTATAAACGTTCTCTGTTGTTCTTCTTTTCTACTTAATATTTGCAATATGCTTTAAAACGAACGTGGAAACAAATAGTTATCAAACAATCAATTTATCAATTACGTTACTTATGATATATATGGAACGCTTGTTAAAGATTGCAAATAGCAATCGAAATTAAATTATTAAATTATTACGACGTAATAATAACAAAACACTGCATTTCTTGATGATGAGTCAATTACATCATTGTGATACTACAGGGCATTTTGATAAAAAAGTTTTCAAGAAATTCAGAATGAAAAGACGCTTGACTTTGTTTTTTTATGCCTAAATCAATTCAAGAACAGCAGTGAAATTTTTACCTGACGTAGGTGAACATAATTATGAGATTCGCATTATTCTAGACTAAATTTTTTATATATATCATGTACAAAATGAAGTACTATGATACTTTTAATTCATAATCAGTTTTCAAGAATTTTGAATCGCAGATAATAAGAGCGGTTTTTTTTCTTACAAGAAAGATCGTAATTGTAAAAAAATAAAGCACTTTTACAGTAACCTGTAATTTGGTGTTGTTTAGTGTCAATAAAACAACCTCAAATTTTCTATGCTGTCAATACTGCCTATTAAAACTTTTTCATTACAATAATTTAGAGTAATTCTTTACTAAATAAGCTTGGCAATCATGTGATGAAATATAATCATCACAATCTCTGACAATAATATGGAGGCTCTGTATACTAAAATTGGCAATCATATGATACAAAATCATCATCACGAACTTTGGCAACAACATGCCAAACTTGGTGCTGAAACTCAAATAAAGACCCGTACTCTGCTTGCGCACTCGGTCTCCAGTATCACGAGGCGCTGTAATTTTCCAGCTATTTTTGAAGCACCCAAGAAAATCTGGACACAATATCAGGCCCCCACGATGAGCCGACCTATAATGACTGACATACGTACAGATTTGTGTATGTATGTGTGCACTGGTGTGTGTGTGTGTGCGAATGTGAGTACTGATGTGTATGTGTGTGTATATCAATGTGTGTATCCGTGTGTGTGTGCCAGCGTGTGTGAATTTTAGCCAGTATCGAAAAGGTGTATCTTAGAATTTTCTTAATCTAAAGCAAATATTAACGTGTCAATAGGAAGTAAAATTAGCTCCTACATATAAGAAAATAGAGAAGAAAAGAAATAATGTTAATAATCTGGCTTAGTTTGACCGGAAAGAACTCATTTTTAGAACGCTTTTTGCGTCATTTCGTATAATTTTTGTACTGCTAGTTTACATATTTGGCCTTGTTTGTGTATTATTCATCAATAGACATTTGTAGTTTCTTTTTATATCTAACATATACCACACGTCACCTCAATTGAACTTAATTGTAGAATTTTAGAGCAAAATGTGAAAAGGTTTTAACTTGATACATTTCCCAATGAAACAATTTTTTCGGTGAATCGAGCAACGCATGCATTGACGTACCTACACAGGACATGACGTATTATTTGTTCCGTTCATAGACGTACATATATTGGGCATTTATTTGTCTGTTCATTGATGTATATGGGGTATTTGTTCCATTCCTTGACGTATTTAGGGTATTTATTCTGTTCCTTGACGTATTGGGGCATTTGTTCTGTTCATTGACGTATTTGGGACATTTATTCTGTTTATTCTGTCTGTTCATTTATTCTGTTCTCTGTTCTGTTCATTGACGCATATCACCAGCTTGGTCGACTGGTGAGCGAATATGCTTGCGAGCGGGAAGACCCGGGTTCGAATCCCACTGCCGACATGGTTGACGCAGCTGGAAATACGGCATGGGACTTGGGTAAAACAACCGAATAATTATCGAAGTAATTATCCGACTCAAGAATGGGCCAGAAGGTTCGTTCCTATAGCCTCATTCTATTCTATTCGATTCTATATTCTATTTCGGACATTTGTTCTGTTCCTTGACGTATTTGGGCATTTTTTCTGTCCCTTGACGTATTTGGGCATTTGTTCTGTTTATTGACATATTTGGGGTATTTTTCTGTTCATTAACATATCTGGTGCATTTGTGCGAACTGAAAAGTGCCCTAAAAACAACCCTTTCGCGATTCATAATTAAGAGTGTCTTGAGACCAGTTCATGTCAACACCGCCTCCATGTTAGTGCCAATTGTTGCTTGCAAACCCTCATTAGAATCATATATACACAGAAGTCGTTATCAGCGTTCATTTGAATTGATCGGTGGAGGTTCAGCAGCGCTCCATCACTGTATTATTTCCCGCTTAGGACTTCATTCTGAATTCAAACAAGAAGAACGAGTTCATTCTGAGCGAGACAATAATGACAGCGCTCTCAATGCCCTCCTATCAAGCACTTTACTATTCCTTTGCTCAAAGCGGCAAGTCTTCATTGTTTTCACATGCAACGAAGAAATATGAGTTTCTATAGCACGGGCACGTGAAGACGTTTTCAAACAATGACCAATTTTGCCAATAAATCTTAGTAGCTCGTGTACACTTTGCATTGTGTGGACTCTTCAGCGCATTTTGTAGGGAACATTAATTAGAGGTATTGTCACCCTGACAACTTAATCTCTTTGTGAGACCCTTGCTCTGCTGAGCAGGCCATTAATGTAAACACATCTTTGTCTGTATTTGGGAGTTGCATTTGGAACTTTGGATGGCTTTGTGCAAGCCTCTAACTCTTGGTTACTCGACTTGCAGGCTTGAAGACTTGAGTAGCAACCCACTGGGACTTGACTACAGTAGCAACCCAAGACCAGACGACTAGGTTGGTCTCTATTGCAAATTCTGTTCCATTCTATACGTTGAACAATATTTGATGTGAAGAATATTTCATATTTCTAAAGAATATTTCATGTGCACTGGAGAGCACACGCGTGTTTGAAGGCAGTTACAGCCACCTTGCTTTAATTGGTGTCTTGATTGAAACGATGAGGCCAAAATTGAATACTGTTGAAATTATTTTGAATGTATGTAGTGTCTGTTAAAAACATTTGATATGCTTTATGGAAATTGAATATTTTTGTTTAGCTAATATTCTCTAATTGAGGATCAAATTTATTCTGTAATGGCAAATTCAGCTTATTTTAATTAGCACTCAAAAATTTCGGAAAATTTGACTGATACAAATTTAATAACAATAATGTCAAACACATCAGTGCACATATTTGCCACAGTTAATCACTTTTGACAGAATTGTTCACGTCCTTTATTAATGTGTTATGGATTTTTATGTAAGTTTTAGTTGGTTTTCACTAAATCGTACACGGCTTTTTGCACACACGTCAACAAAAGCCTCTCAACTATTGAATATTTTGAGGGTTTCCATGAACTTGCATCTTTAATTTTACAAATTCTCGGTACGATTAAAATAAGGATACTGACCATATGATTCCAAAACAAGTTAGCTAGTCAACAGGTTATTTTTTTGAGTTTCCTTCGCTGTGTGGCCCGGATCACTCCCTTGCTGAAACACATAACTGCTTTCAAGATCCAATCATTTGGAACTGTTAACATTTTTATCTAAATCATTTTCTGCATTTAAGATTATTCATCCTTTCTTCATTTCTTTCCATTTCTCTGATGGCACTAAATGGAAAACCATGTTTTGCCATTATACTTCTACTTTTAAGCTTGGTTGATCATTCGATGGGTAGGTTTCTTCCAACCAGAACAAATTTAATTTTTGACAGACGCTATTATCTTGCTCTTTAATTAATCAGAATCGTTTCCACATTACTCAAAAAATTTCAGGCAAGCATTTTCGTGTCTGAGTTTCATTAAAAAAAATTGAATTCGATCGTAAAATAACAAGGTTATGGGTTTTACTAATTGTATCCTTGCGTAACTCATTTGCCGTACTTTTAAATTATTTTCTGGATTTCTGAAAGCGTCACAAATGACTTTTCCTGGACTTACCAAGCCATTCATTTTGCACAAAATTCATATATTTACGTAGAGCGGTGACTCTGACGCAAGTTCGAGGTCGCATTTTCCATCTTTCATTTCTTGATCATGACCAGTATAGTACCTGCAAGCACAGTCAGACTCTTAAATATGTTATAGCGGTCATAACATTACTTGTGAAGCTCTGTGAACATTTTACACCTACAATCAGACAAATATCATATCCCATCTGTCTCTCATCATACTTTAATGAAGAATACTTGTGAGCCTTGGCAAGAAGAGTCGTCTATGAAGATAAAAATTATTGTACATGGTCATGATTGATTGAAAGCAACAATTAAAATCAATAGGAAAGGCCCTCTTAGTAAAATGGTTATTTATCACGTATATATCACGGAGTGCCCAAAAATAATTTGTTTATAGTTTAGTGCCATTTTTCAGTAAATTTTTTCAAATAAAAAAATTTCCTGAAGCTTAGCAGTCAAGTTTAATATGATCACGTAGGTTGAATTTTAATTTTAATTTACAAATCACGATAGAAAATATGAAATTTCATAATGAATAACATGTGACACTGCAATTTTGAGCATAGTCAATGAAGTTTATTTTTAACCCAGATTTTTGAAAAAATATTTTTTTAATATTTTTTTTATTAAGTAAAAAGCCAGGTTTCATTAAAAATATGTTAAAAATATTGGACGCGAAATTCAGGATGCACATTAATAAATATTTTATGCTTCCATTCGACATCATTATAAGTATGAGCGAATGGAGCTAATATTTCTTCTAAGTCCTTGTACTGGAATCGGACTCGGTTAAATTTCCATTTACTGTACATTACCTGTGCCAATAACTCAGCGGCATTGAACAGCTATTTAATCCTCCAGAAAATGAACTCCAATACAAACTGTGGATTATAGAAATAGAAATTTGATCATATGGATGATATGTACTGTGCAGTACTTGACTGTGTACTGTGCAGTACTTGACTGTGTACTGTGCAGTACTTGACTGTGTACTGTGCAGTACTTGACTGTGTACTGTGCAGTATTTGACTGAGTGTTAACTGAATGCAAGACTTGTTGGGGTTTTGTCTAATATACTAGTGGAAATTAATATACTCTAATAGACAAGCCGAAATAAATATACTCTAATACACTGGCTGAAATTAATACACTAGTTGAAATTAATATACTCTAATAGACAAGCCGAAATAAATATACTCTAATACACTGGCTGAAATTAATACACTAGTTGAAATTAATATACTCTAATAGACAAGCCGAAATAAATATACTCTAATACACTGGCTGAAATTAGTGTGTTCTGATAATTTCGATATGTTTTGTAATCATTAATAACTCAATTGTTAGTACCAAATCCCATATAAACTTTATTCGTTAACTAATATCATTATATTTCAATTATTATTATCAAAAATAATAACGGCTTAAAGAACATTTACAAAGCATGATTAATGCAGAGCATATTATTTAAAAGAAGAATAATAATATTACATAAATATATAAATGAAAGTAAAACAAGTGAAGAGACGTTTTTACAATGGCTTCCAAGATCCAAATATTTATTACAATCATACACCGAGACCTCACTACGCTAATCTTCAATGTTAAAGCTTAAATGTAAATTCATTCGTATTATAAATATGAACGAATTTCATTCGTATTCATTTGTTCAGTAATTGAATAAATAAATTCAGTTTTTTACCTGGCCTTTAGAATACAAGGCTAATGAAAGAAATTCGGAGTCTGGAACACAAGGAAAATCATTTTTTCACTATAAATTATCTCAGAAAAGAATATAGATATCAGTAATATGGCATGAGACTTGGGTAGCGCAGGACTTGGGTAGCACAGACGGCATGGGACTTGGGTAGCACAGACGGCATGGGACTTGGGTAGCACAGACGGCATGGGACTTGGGTAGCGCAGACGGCATGGGACTTGGGTAGCACAGACGACATGGGACTTGGGTAGCAACCCACGACTAGGCCAAACGGCTCGTTTCTACTGCTTTATTCTTTTTCATTATTCTAATACAAGTACATTCAAACATGGACTAAGTTTTCCTTTTGGAAATATTCTATCCTATATGCAAAAACCAATTGATTTTAATAATTATAGTAAAATAAGTAACTCCTCTTTCAATAGAGAGAGCAGAAAGTCTTTAAAATTTGTAAAATTAAATGTAAATAAAATGAACTGCGTAATTCTAGAGAGATCTTTTTACACTCGCAATTCAACGCTCAATTTATAGATAACTCATTCTCTGGAATACTGTTATAGAAGTCCTTCGTTTAAATTTTTGGCTTTTCAAATATTATAATAGAATAAGGCAATAGAAACGAGCCGTTTGGCCCATTCTTGGGTTGATATCCAAGTCCCATGCCGTTGATATCCAAGTCCAATGCCGTATTAGTTTCAAAATAAATTGGAACTGGATTTTCTTCCCTCTCTTTATTTAATAAATTAAGTCTGGATTTATTGAACGACTTTGAACGAATTAACCTCACTCGTCTCGTGTTTATGCATTTTTATTATGAAAGAGCCTGACAAGCATCGCTGACATGAAAATTTTCTGAGTATTTCATGTGTTTTAAATTACTTTGCACTGTATTGCTAAAATTATGGAATACTAATTATGGAATACCAATTGTGAAACACTAATTATGGAATATCAATTATGGAACACTAATTATGGAATGCCGATTATAAAATACTAATTGTGGAATACCAATTATGAAATACAAGTTATAGAATACCAATTATGGAATACCACGAGAAAATATTGAGATGATGCTTCGTATTCATTTTCTGTGCTTGAAATTGACACTGGTTGTAGGTTTTTCATTAGTATTTTTCATATTAATTAATCAATCTGCTCCAAATTTTACTCCGATGGATCTTATGTATATCATATCGTGATTTTTCTGACTCACCCTTCGCATGATTTCTTTTAATAGAAACCTAATATTTGAGCAATTTTTTCGATAAATTCGAATATTTGCGTTATCTATTTTTCAGAAATCCAAATATATGCACGACTTCTTTTGACAAATCTTAATATTTATTTTGAAGAGTCTTAATGATTAATGAATTGATATCAGAGTCATAACGATAAAAAGTCATCATAAAACTTTTAAGAGTTATGTTAACAGGAGAATGAGGTGCGTGCTATGTATGTCTTCATGAAAATTGTGTGGTATGACAATTTCTGTTACTAATTTTCATTCCATGTTCTTGCTTCAAAACCCGTCTTGACAATTGCAATAATACTAGTGATGATGGCAGCAATAATTACACTAATATAATACGGATAATAACAATGATCCTATTATTCCCAATAAAATTAATTAACTGCTGATAAAATAGTAATAAGGTCATGTATCAAATTAATAAAAATAAAATAATTATGTAAGTGTTAATTGTATATGTATGTATGTTAGGAGTGTTAAATTGCATCTACACATTTGGCGTGGTCCAAGCAACTGAAAGATATACATGATTTTATAAAATGTACACAGAGAGGCATTGTACATAGTGCATAGTGTACTTGTGTAACTAGTGAAGCTCGTTAGTAACGTCACAGTCGTAATGTCGTTAGTAATGTCACAGTCGTAACTCATTAGTAATGTTACAGTCGTAACCCAGCAGTAATGTCACAGTCCTAACGTAGTCAGTAATGTCACAGTCGTAACGTCGTCAGTTATGTCACAGTCGTATCGTCATCAGTTATGTCACAGTCGTAACGTAATCAGTTATGTCACAGTCGTAACGTCATCAGTTATGTCACAGTCGTAACGTAATCAGTAATGTCACAGTAACAACGTCATCAGTTATGTCACAGTCGTAACATCATCAGTTATGTCACAGTCGTAACGTCATCAGTTATGCCACAGTTGTAACGTCATCAGTTATGTCACAGTCGTAACGTAATCAGTAATGTCACAGTCGTAACGTCATCAGTTATGTCACAGTCGAACGTCATCAGTTATGTCACAGTCGTAATGTGATCAGTTATGTCACAGTCGTAACGTAATCCGTAATGTCACAGTAACGACGTCAAAATAAGCTTAGACTCTTTTTATTTTGCTTCAAAACACCTAGCTTGAAATTGACTTAATTCTCCAGAGACTTTGCAAACTTATTCAGGGTCTGATCCTGTCAATCCTACAAGTAGAAAGGAAGTGTACAGGAGGTGTGTGTCCAAACAGCCAGACGTACAAACGTAACACACAAGTATGGAAGCATCTACCGAAATCTAGGCCTAATTCTACGAGTCCAGCATCCGCTTCCGCAGATGTTCTAATTGGATGCCGTTGCGGATGAAAACATGGAAATTGACACCCACTGTCCGCATCTTGCTGGTTTATTTTCAAGCCTATTTAACAGCCCGGCATCTTGCATGAGTTATTTTGGTTGTGTATATACACGCCTAAAGTATGGAAATCAATTACTTTTAGTGAGTGTTTTAGGGAATCAAGAAAATTATTTATCGGGGACTCGTGTAAGACTTTAGGTTACTCTTGCAATAAACTTGAAAAAGGCAGGTCTTTTTCCGTAGTGTGATTTATTTACAACAAAGGTATAAGAAACACACAACAAAAGTTACAACATTTGAGTGGGAACTAAAACTGAGATCTTGAGTAAGAGCCAAGACCAACACCTGTACATACTGCACACAATAAATTATTTGGAAAAACAAAAGAAAAATACGATAAAGAAAAGAAAATATAAAAATTGAGCATGACAAATTGAAGGCTGCAAAATGATTTAAGGTCCTGTGTGTAGTAATTAGTTTTTCTAAGTTAGTGGCGGCTTTTATCAGGCAATTATAATACATGATTCATTTATTTTCGAACAGTCAATATGTGAACAGAGTAGAAGCAGGATTATCGAGACGAGCATTAGATAACTGATAGCAACAGTTGTATGGAAAGCGTAGCACATGCAAACAGATGAACGTCCAATTTTAAGAAGATAATTCGAACGTTAGTACTTCTAAGTAACACGAGCAAAGGCTATCTCATTCCAGAGCATGATGGTTTTAAAGTAAAAATGGTAAGTTCAGCCTATTCTTTCCCATTACGTAAGTAGGTTATTTGTTATAATACTTAAAGATCCATTTGCAATGGCTTTGAAAATACTAAAAGGTATTTAATTGTTTCATTTATTTTAATTTCTTCATGAGAAATAAAATCTCGATTTTGACATGCGGCTGGGGTACACCGTGAAGCATCATTAAATTAAATATAA
>VCRD01005693.1:0-32520 GCA_006783055.1 Trinorchestia longiramus
TGGAGTGTGCCATATTGTGTCAGTTATCGAGTGTGCCATATTGTGTCAGTTCTGGAGTGTGCCATATTGTGTCAGTCCTGGAGTGTGCCATATTGTGTCAGTTCTGGAGTGTGCCATATTGTGTCAGTTCTGGAGTGTGCCATATTGTGTCAGTTCTGGAGTGTGCCAAATTGTGTGTGTCAATTTAGAGTGTGCCTGATCGTTTTGGTCATTCTGGAGTGTGCCAGATTAAGTGTGTCAGTTCTGAAGTGTGTCAGATCGTGTGTGTCAGTTCTGAAGTGTGCCAGATCGTGTGTGTCAGTTTGGAAGAACACCAGACACAATAATATTGAGTAGATTGATGGAATTTTAGGCATAGACTGAAGAGGCTGCAATCTCTCCTGCCATCACTGTCTACTGCTCACCAACGGCATCCCTCATTGCGCACTGAACGTACGTAGTAACAAAACAGACACGTTTTTGCAGGCCAAGTTCTCTTGTAAGTACACCAGTCTCCTATTAAGAATATTTTTTCTTGTCAGTATCGAACGCTATTTATACGAACTTGTGTTTTCCCTTAAGTTGCCAGTGTGTGAGACACAGCTTGTGTTCACACAAAGTACAGAAGTCACAAGAGCTAGACGGAAACAAGGTAAGTAAGAAGGATCAGAGACATCGTCCACACGGAAGTCCTCTAACACAAAGCATCGTATGAAGGCATCTAGTTCCATGCTCCGTATCAGTCACACCAAAACTGGAAATAGTTAAAGTTCAAAGTGGATTAATGAGATACGCTTACTCGACAACATCTCAGTCTTGTTGGTATTCTTCAATGAATATTTATTACGTACGCTTAAAGTAAATAAAACTTAATCTGTTGGAGTAAGATTCATGCATCTATACCTATATATCTTACGTATGATATACATATATTTGCATACATACATCCAACTTATATTACCTTGTGATGTACCACTTAGGTCTTTGCCTACAATTTAAATAAAAAGCGTCATGAATAACAACATTTTAAAGGGTTCGTTTACGGTAAACATTGATCGATGAAAGAAAACACTAAGTACGTGTCAACGACAGGGAACACCAAGTAGGTGGCAACGACAAGGAACACCAAGTAGGTGGCAACGACAGGGAACACCAAGTAGGTGGCAACTACAGGGAACACCAAGTAGGTGGCAACGAGAAAGAACAGCAAACTGATGGCAGAGCTGGGATTAGCCAGAGGCTAAAATCTACTTCTCTGATGGGCGTCAAAATATTCACTGACACAAACCCTGCCGTTGACTCATGAGTAAACTTAAACTACTGGAGACAATGACTGAAGCTAAACTGAAAACGCTGTTGGGCTGTTCCAGCTACAGTAGCAACTGTTGGGCTGTTCCAGCTACAGTAGCAACTGTTGGGCTGTTCCAGCTACAGTAGCAACTGTTGGGCTGTTCCAGCAACAGTAGCAACTGTTGGGCTGTTCCAGCTACAGTAGCAACTGTTGGGCTGTTCCAGCTACAGTAGCAACTGTTGGGCTGTTCCAGCTACAGTAGCAACTGTTGGGCTGTTCCAGCTACAGTAGCAACTGTTGGGCTGTTCGAGGAATATTCTTAAACTTCATGAACGTAATTTCAAAGTAAATGACGTAGTATTTCGAATGAAAGAAGACAGTGTAGGAAAACAGTAAAAGGGCTGCTGATTCAGCCTAAGGAAAGCAGTAAAATGAAGTTCTGTAGAATTGTGCGTCTGTTGCGTGGTAGACAGGAAGTAACGGAAGGCGTGATGCTTCGTTCAGAAGGCAATGCAGGGCTGTGTTGTATATTCCACACTGTACAACCAGAATAGGGTGACACTGAAGACAAAGTGTCAATTCCTGCTTACTTCTAAAGTCATAGGATTTCTTTAACAATACACTATTGGCAAAGATTTCTTATATAAAAGACCGAATTGTTTCATTATATTTTTTGACGCGTGAAGAAGACTACTTAAAAATTGTTTTGAACTCGCCCTGTTTATTTATTTGAATGCTCGCCAATGTAGCCCAAGATTTTTGAGGGGCATACATATTTTTCCATACAGCGCACGCTTTTTGACACGTGAGATGTGTAAGAACCACTTCAAGTTCATGTATACGAACCTCATACTCGTACGTCCATACTCATATTTGTGCGTCCATACTCATATTCGTACGTTTATACTCATACTCGTACGTTTATACTCATACTCGTACGTTTATACTCATACTCGTACGTTTTACTCATACTCGTACACACACGCAGTTTGTCAAGCTTTGGAGCGTACGAGCTCGCTAACTATGGGTAATATCTATAGGAATTTCCCATCACTGATGTTCATGCGTATGAGAAGTGTTTGCAGAATATTCTCATGTAAGTGTGGATGTACGCACCATGTGACACTTTAGTGTGCTCAAAAGTGGCACAGAAGACGTAGAATTTCTGCATTCTTCTTCCCACACTTAGTTCTAAAAGGCAAAGAATAGAAAAAATACATCAAACATTCTACGCATCCGATGTGGAACCTGTCTCTGCTGCCACTGCTGAGCAGAGGTTCTTTTGTTGATGGTGGTGACATGTGGTTGTCGTTGGTAGTTGTTATTGTTGTTTGTAGTAATGATTGTTGTCCTGTTTTTTGTGGTTGTTTTTGTTATGCAGAGATAATGTTTGGAGTGTGAGTCGTGGTTATGCACCCTAATTTTTGTGGTATGTGATAGAATATGTGATAAAATATTGCTTATGCACTCTAATTTTTGTAGTATCTAATAAAATATGTGATAAAATATTGCTTATGTCCCCTAATTTTTGTGGTATGTGATAGAATAAATGATAAAATATTGACAGTCCCGTCAGTGTACAGCGACACACACTTCCCTGCGAGGGAGAGTGAGGAATTGACTGACACGTCCGAAAGTGAGACAGACATCGCCTACACGCCCATGTATGCCCCGTTCACCTCTATGACATTTCTTGCTTTGACGCAACTTTGTAATGAACACAGAGGCACGGAAGTGCCCATGAACACCAGACACAAATACAGAGAGTGGGACTGTGAATGAAGATCATAGTGCGTGTCTTCAATATGGGCACTCAACGCGTCAATGCGAGAGATATAGTCACTAAAGCGCCACTTCTAACACTCAATTTGAAAGCAAAGCTGTCAGGCGTAAAAGCACAACATATATAGTTCGTTGGTAGCAGCATGATGAAGGATCATTTGAATGTAATTCATTTGGTAAAAATTTCACTCATCTTTTAAGTTTAGTATGTTATTTTGTACTTGTTTATACTGATATTGGGTTCAACGCACGTGATCCCAAACGCAGAGTCCGAAAAACCAGTCTAGAGAGCTAGAAAATGATGGTAGACTACTAGAAACCGATAGCACAGCAAAACTATCGCGTATCAACGGACCACGTCGTACATATCAACTGAAAACTTTTCTACTTGCGTGCTGCAGACACTAGAGCGTAACCAAGCTGTGTGATAGATCGTTCTCTCTTATCATTCTCACCTTGCTGCTTATTGACTCAATAAAGATAGCAAGCTAAGCCTTAGGACTACATGAGATATACTGCTTCTAATGCCCACCACGACGCAGTGTCGTTGAATATTTCTAATTAAGTCATCTAGCTTCTTAAGCATGTAACATTTGCTTCGTTTCTGGTCACGAATGAGAATGAAATTCTGCACAATACATTCGAAGTCCTGCTTTCTACACAACTCCAATATACGTGCGAGAAGTGATGATGTCTCTCAAGAAAAGAAGTGCGTGGAATTAAACATTAATTTCAAGAATTGTGATGATGTTCGAGGAGCTCTGAAGACGTCACTTTACATTAAACACTCCAGGTGCCCTTTGCTTTTGACTAATTAACAATGTAACCAACAACGAAATGTTATTTTGATTTTACAAAAGGAACTCAGACACAGCAAAACAAAGCCCCGCTTTATGAAATTGGTTATAAACAAGAGAGAATTTGGCGGACATCTGCGTAACAAGACTGTCTCCTCGCGTTCTGGTAGCATTCATTCTTCCCAAAAATTAATAATAATGATAATATTCTCACAGGTAGTGAAATTAGTAAGAAATGAATAGTAAACAATGATAAAATGAGCAATTACAACTATAGTAAATCTAATAACACCATTAAATAATATTCACTTCTTATTAAGTAAATTGGGCCTGGATACTTTTCAAGTGTCAGGAGGGTACCCGCATTATAAGAGTAGGAGTTTATGTTTAGAAGGAGAGGTTTCCCAGTCCTTCCGTTCCCGAGAGCTTGCTCCTGCTTCAACGCTTTCTGATTACGTTAAAAATGATTCGAAACAATATCTGTCAAAAACATTTTTTGACAGCAATGAAAAAATTGTTTCTTATATTGATTCAATAGCTGCAAAATATCGTTCTAAATCAAACCTCTAGACGAAAATATCTAGTGACATTTTCATAATATTTAAAACTTTATAAACAAATTTCATTAATTCACAATTCTGAGTTCTATTTATATTTAGCATAACCACTTACAGACCTAAAAACTCGAGGCATGAAGGAGGGACTTGTGGGTACGTGTTTTCACAAAGTAAAACAATTTGAAAATTTGGGAGCGCACTTCCTTCACCATTTATGGATTTCATGAACGCAATGTTTTCCTTTAAATTAAAACATATTTTAATTTTAACAAGCTGAATTTGGTCCCTAAAAGCGCTGACAGCTGAACTGTGCTGTCGTGATGCTGCTGAAGAACAGCTCTGCGTACAGCCGGATTATCAGAGATAAGCACAGCAACACCAAGGTTGTGCACAGCCGGCATATCGCACAGGAGATAAGGCACAGCGACATCAGGGCTGTCAGTAGGCATTAAGGTGAGATCCGGCAGAGAACATCAACACATTACCATCACTTTGTTATGAGGTACGAATCTATATTCTGATGCTGCTTATAACACGGGAATCTACATGACGATTAGAGGATTACTTGTATCCTAACACAAATAAAATAAAGATATGCAGTTATGCAATTAAAGGCACGACGGAGGACTGGGTGCTTTATTGATTTGTACGTCGCTGAAACTTGATATGATATTAAAAAATGGATTAACAATTTAACTGAAAAGGACTGCACACGAGTCTATAAAGGAAGAATATCATAACAAATTATCAAAAAGAAAGACATTAGTGAAGGTGACCGCAAACTACCAAATAAAAATAACATTGAAAACAGAAATAGGTTGAAAATAAGAAATTTATTCGGTGTCACGCTTCGAAGAAAGCCTTCTTGATGGTCCAATAGGCCAGTTTTATGGTAAGCTCTTAACACTAGTTGATGGCAACACTAGTTAATATGAACACTAATTCATGTGGACTTTAAAAGAACTAATGAATGATGAATGAAAACGAAAACTCCCAAAAGTGATTAAATGTTCTTACACAAACACGCAGAGTACGAGGTTATCAGTGTCTATTATTAAACTGTTCAAACTACTTCTGAAGATCTAACTTTGAATTATATAATGTTTTGTTATTTAGAAAATATGAACATAAACATTAAGATACTGGATATTACGAATACTGAAAAAAGATACAAGAAGGTGAAACTAAAAATAATATGGTATTAACTTTGGGTCCTACCAAAATGTGTTCCTTATGAATCATAACACACGCTGTTCCACCTAAACACCATAACACACGCTGTTCCACCTGAACACCATAACACACGCTGTTCCACCTGAACACCATAACACACGCTGTTCCACCTGAACACCATATCCTCGAACGTTATTTTCTTGAACTAACACTACAGTTCCAGGCAATAACACGGAGATGCCCACGTGTACAGAACAGTTGTCTCCACCACTCAGCAGTTCCTACAGTCTTGATGCTGTTTATAACTACAAGTTCTCAGGAAATAATGCGAGCACAGGTTACACAAATGGTTACTCTGCAAACAACTCCTGGAAAACTGTACTTCATTTATCAACCTTCTAAATTGTTTTTAACTTGTAACATAAAAAGCTGACCTACAGTCCCACAAAATGCAATAACAAACATTTTAGAGAGTGCACACCTCATCTATCCGTGTACTGAAGAAACAAGGCATTTCATAGCTTGTTCAGTGTGCTGCGTTGAAGTTGCAGTTCATGAGTCGTCTTGAGGGAGACTTACTGTATGCATGACTGACCTAGCAAGCTAAGGAAGGACTTAAAAGGGCGGTCTTTATTTCATTTTCTAGTCAAATAGATCAGCATTCTATGCGGTGTTCTACTCGTGGTATTGTAAGGTAGTTGTTTGATCATGTGCTGGCTCTGTTAATTCCTTCCATCACATCCCCTGCTGAACACTGCCCTGAATGAGCCCATCTCTATTAATTACTGTAATTAACATTCTGCTAACATGCAACGGTTGTTTAGTAACATAACACACTTTATTTGTTATACTTTTTGAATATCATTTGTGTAGGCTAATGTACGACAAGTTCAACCCTCCATTGAAATAAAGTTGAGTGGTATCCGCATTTATTATGTTGATTCTCATAAAAAATTGCCATTTAGACTTTCTAATTTCAGCAAAAATGAGTGATAACATTCTGGAGTGCGCACACACGGTAGTTTAATATATTTATGATACACAGATTAAATTTTTTGTGGTACTTTCTTTAAAAAATCACTTCAAACGCAGATAGTTTCAGACTTAGAATCACACAGAACCAATTCACTTAAGACATACTTAAAAACACACTGTCCGGCAATTCATTTCACATAAAAACAGTTTCACCCCACAGTGTTGCTTAATTGTTAGGAAATTAAGCACCAGAAAAAGCATAGCATCGTCCTGATGCACGTGGACCACACACCAGAACACGTGCACTCATCACACGCGCCCCTGCACGCGATTTGAGGACAGTTGTCACCGACGTGCTCATATACATATAAATAAATATACATATATATATATATTTAGAATATACAGGGCTTGAGTACGCACGTGCGCACCAAGGCGTGTAAGCGCAGCATGGAAGAAAGGTAGAGGTCACACAGAGGATCTTTGCACAATACTGAAGAAAGTTCCGCGGGTTGCATGCTGATTCAAGAAGAGAAAGCGCGTGTTCAAAATACACCTAATTCAGAAGCCGCTAAACCTACTATGAGTTCATAACATCAGAAATTGAACACAGTGGCTATTTTATACACAAAAAGAACAAAATTGCATACAGAACTTCGATTGGTACTTTGCAATCCTTGATGTGACTGTCATCTCAACTGCAACACAAACTGATACAGTTTTTCAATTTCCTTCCGTCTAAAGTTTATTTGGAACAAAGATCTCTCAATATGAATGACTTTTTATGAAGTTTAAGTTAAAATTTATGATTGACATGAAATTGTATAAAAAAAATGTCGAGTATGAGAACGAAAAACGTTGATCCGTAAGTAGTTCTCATCAGTAGAGCATTGGGGGTCATTAATAATACTTATAAGAATATTATAACTATGCACGTAGTTTGATAACAGATGAACAAGCTGTACATGTGTGATATTATGTTGACTTTTTCAAATGCAATTTTTAATGATGATTATAAATCTGAAATCTGTTTTGCTAAATTAAGTCATGTCTTGACGATATTGATACCTTAAATTCAGAATGTATTTTTTATACGAGTAGTACGAGTTATGCGTGTATTATTCCTTCAACTTGATGTTACTGCATACATAGTTCATATGTGCGTCATGATAAGCATTTGCACTTTGTTCTTAGAGGCATACTCATCAGCACTCCATGTAGCAAAACAGTAAGCATTTGGGGGAAACTTTTGACTGTGGTTTGTTCGCCTTGATACGCCGTTAAACACACACAAATGGCTTTCTGTTGATCATTGTAACTGAGTTCAAAATGTTAGTAATAACATTTGCGAGCATCTGTAGGAATCAATTTGATTCATTGGTGTTCAAAGCTGGCGTTGATAAAAATATGAATGAGAAAGACAGTACATCAAAGGAGTATTTTCAAGTATTGTAGATCCATTTCAGTATTATAAAAGCAGCTAAAACTTTCCTTGTCTTCTGATCACACTTGATCTCCGTTCGTTTCCAAGGCTGCGGATCTAGAAAAAGCTTTGAATTTAGGCCTAAAATTAGGAGCTTAGAAAGGCTTTTCCTGCTCAAAAACATCTTCTAGAGCTCTGTGCTCAGACGAGCCTCCTCGGAAATTTGGGTACGCATTTCGTTTGGTCGGTGCGTGATTTGATGACATTTTTTGCTGCGTTTGTTTATCCAAACACTGGCCGTGGGGACCAATAATGGCCTGTGCGATGAAGACGTTATTAATACCATCATACAATTAAATTCTGTAGATTTTATTGATACCATCATCAAATGATAGACATTAATACCATTACACAATTAAATTTTGTAGCTTTTATTGATACCATCAGGAAATGATAGACGTTATTGATACCATCATCAAATGATAAACGTTATTGATACCATCATGAAACATTATTTTATTGACTCTGTGATGTAATAACCAGCATCCTGTAAAATGCATTAAGTCGCATGAGTGCTGATGCATGAACTGATTTGAGTCATCGTATAGAGACTTACTCTCATCAAACAACGCAACAATTGAATTAATGCCTAATGTGCGGCAGCCCCCCAGTATCTCTAGTTTCTTTATGCAGATAAACCTCATAACTATTCCGGTAAATAGCGTACACATTATGACCAAATTATTGGACGTAAAGGATAAGAACTGATCATATTTTATTAAGGAATAGGCAGCGGATATAAAATGTTCAATTCTTTCCTACGACATGAGTAATTTCACGCACGCATGATATGCATGCATATTGTATGATGATCAGTTAACGGGCTCATTCGTTTATTTGGTCGTTTTCGCCATCAAACATTGAATTAACGATCGTAAAAAGCGCACTGCGTTAAAAATACTTTTTTCTAAAATCCATCATTTTGAAATATGTAAAGAAACAGTATTTTAGAAATAATTTATTTCTAGACCTTGTTTGAATATTATGGAATTTATTTAATAAAAATAGAGCATATAAAATAATCTATTTATAGAATATTTAAATGTGCCAAAATATATTCATGAAAAAATTGTCAGATGTAATGTGGAAAATATGCATAATTGGGGGCATATTCATGAAATTAGAGTCTAATTAAGTTACTGGTCATATGCAGATGCAATTTCTAGCGCATTTGTAGTCGTCCTGATCACGTGGTCTGGCACGTGGTTTTGCACGTGGTCTGACACGTGGTTTTGCACGCGATCATTTGCACGTGCAAATAAAACATAGATTCAATCTTCATTTCTCTCTTCACTGATAGAGGAATTATTACGTCGGTTTTTAGAGCTTCATTATTATACTTCTCAAGTATAGCGCTTGGATTACGAACAACATGAAAGCGACGCCGTTTTCAGAAGCACGAGATCAGTGTTCATAACTAAGAACACATGAGAACAGAGCTGAACAGCAACGCAAGGCGCAAATGAGTTCATTTTGAGAAACAAATGTGATACCAAACAAGCAGGTGAGTAAACTGAAACAAAAACAGGAGGTGAGTAAATATGAAGAAATAAAACCAGCAGATAGGTAACAAAGAGAAATAAAACTAGCAGACCAGCAAGCAAAGGAAAATAAAACCAGTTGATAAGTGAACAAAAAGAAATAAAACCAGTAGATAAGTAAACAAAGAGAAATAAAACCAGCAGGTGAGTCTACAAGGAAAAACATGCCAGTCACTCGGTCGATGCGTACTGCACATCTGTCACGGGACGGTCAGTTCTTATCTAAGTTCTCCTAGACAAATACGAGTTACAATTGTGCACAAAAAATTCATTCTAAATGTTCAAATAAAACGCTACTCGTGTGAGTAACTTCAAATTTAGAAAAAGGAGGCCAGGCCTGTGAAATAAAGTTTCGAATGTTTTCGATTACTGGTTAGGTTTTTACAATCAAATCAACCCGCAATCCCCTTTATTCCTAACATTGTAGAGTAAAAGTACACTAGTTAATCTATCACATGAATGCTAAGGTATAATCCACAGGCTTTGACGTTAATTTCAGCAATTTTTTCTTCCGAATACTTTTAGTATGAATTTCCGGTTTTAGGTCAGGAACATACGAGCAAATAATCCATTTGAGATTTTCTTCTCATCTCAGCTGTTTTACATGCATAATGCACACTACTGTCAATATCACAAAATATCTATATCGCTGCTCATGAAATTCTAGTACCACTTTCGAAAGTGAAGCAGCGGACGATCATTGACCCCTAAAGAAATTAGGGAAAACTGCGTCAGGAAACGCGCATTGGGCCGATTTCATTTCTTTTCTATAACAGCAGCCACGGCTGGTCGGTCACTTTGAAATTTACGGATACGCTTTAAATTTTGAGCTGGTATGTAGCTTGGGTTTCGTAAAGCTACAGATCCCACTCAACTTTTCAGCACAAACATGTATAGTTATACATTTTATTCAATCTACATACATATGGATCCCTGTACCATATGGATCAACCTGTAGGGATCTACAGGTTGAGTTTGGGGCTACACGCCATTATGAAATGGTCTGGAGCTTGGCAAATACTTGCATTGAGGTACAGAGCAGTGTGATTATCTCGGTCTAGTCTGGTTGTCTTTGTTTGGACTCCTGTTAACCCCATCTTCCCGAAGGGGAGGGGAAGATACGGCCACAGTAATGAAACAGCAAAAACGCCTTTGAAGATAAGGGGGAGCAGAATTATTGTCGTATCTCACTCTGAATAACGAGCTTTAAGAGTGAATCTGGCGTTTGCTTAACCTGTATCTATGAAAATTAAAGAAGCTATTAAAATGTTTCACCATTCTCGCTACACAGTCGACCATATTTGAAGACGAGATGGCTGGACAAACCCAGCGTGCGATTGCCTTGCGAGGAAAGAACGACTCATCAGTGAAGAATTTTTGCCATGTCTGTCGACTCTTTAGAGCTCAGACGGTCGCAGTTACACGCAAAATTGTGAGTCAAACTGCACTCATTTTACCTTCGACGTATGTACTTACGCTTGGGGTTTAATAAGAGTGACTCAAGGCTATCGAGTTATTCAGAGAAGATCGTGAGAGATGGCCAGACACATACAAAAAATAGAGGAGGCTGGTTGGCATGAACATTATTTCTGATTCACGAGCCGGTTCTCAAACTGGATGTTTGGATCCATAAAAGAATGCAAAGAGCGAGCGAGCGAGCGAGAAAAGAGGGAGTTGAGGAGATGGGTAGGAGTAAAATAACACAATAAAAAAGGTTGTGGTCTGGTCTCAAACTATAATGATGCAGCAGAAACGAAAGTAGACGTAAACAGAAGCTTCTGGCTAGCCCAACCAAGAAAGTGGTTGGCTCTTTACAATTTTAGTCGTCTTGTATGTGTGATAGCATACAATCATACACAGAAGCCAATTTTGCCTCCTAGTAGCCCCACCATTGTTCAAGGTGTTTTTAAGACTTGTTAACTTCGAAATACAAAACAAATTATTCACTAGACATGATACATCGAAACCGGGCTTTCATTTTTGGAGGCTTTTATGTCAAATTTAGTTCAGTCAATTCAGTTCGGTTTTCAGTTTTGAAGGTAGTCAATATTGTCGTTCCTGGCCTGATTTCGCTGGTCTATTACAGATAAACATGCCTTGACATTTTAACTCTACTGTAAGTGTCAGGATATGGAATAATTGTGCATATATTAACACTATTTTAAATAATGCGTCAAATGCAACAACTTCTGAGTTTCAAAAATTGTTTTGATCAACACTTAAAACTACGAAAAAAGTTTGTGTCCCTGGCTCGTTATATTAATAGATCATATCTAGGGTATTTAATGGGCTCATTATATATATATATATAGATTATATGTGTTGTATATAATAGGCTCGGTGAAATACAAATTATGTGCATTGAAACGTTTTAACATACGTCTTCAAATGTCGACCATATCGACATCAGTTCATACATCAAACAAACCAGTATGCATTCATGTACACGCTTTGTTATGTATGCATATACATATGTGTACACAGGGGCATGCACAAACACGCACACTTACACATATACCACGCACTATTATGTACGTGTAGGTAAGCATGCACTGTAATGTAGGCAGGCTAAGGTGTATGCACAAACAAACGCACATACGAGGCGCTCTGTGCCACAACGGCGAAGACGCCACTCACAAAAAATACATTTTCTATGGTATTCCCTATGCATTACGGCTATAATATACTGTAGTCAACCTACAAAATGCGATCATGAACACATTGATATGTACATAATTAATTATGTTGTAGAAATTTGACTTTTGCAAACTCTATGGCGATAATTGGAAACTTCTTTTTGACATCTTCACTTATGCAGCACGCACCACCTTATACATAACACGCTGTATTATGTACGTGTAGTGTAGGTGAGTGCACACACAGGTGCAGGCACGTACACATGCGCACATGTACGCAGGACCTACACAGACTGGCGCCAGTTGGTCGGGCAGAGAGAGGCTCACTGAACGCAGCTCGGCATCACAAAAAAATGTGAAAGGAAAATCAACGCATGGAACACCGAGTTATTGTCTCGAATACCTTTGACAAACACCGAGTTTTCGTGTGGAATGCCAGTCACAAACACCGATTGTCTGGAATGCCAGTGACAACAAGTTCTTAGTAATCAGAACAAGCTAATGCGATATAATTTCAGGAAAAATCTTGCATAATTTTTCTTAAAGTTCACATGAAAAAAATTAAATAGTCAGTTATTAAAAAATTTACGTGATACTAGAAAGAACAGGGAATAAATGCGAAGTATTATTGTCATTTGTGCAAGTATAAAATATTTCAGCACATTAATTATTAAAGAATGTGACGTATTAATACCACAAATTCAGTTTAATAAAAAGTGTAGGTGCACGGTAAACTTGAATGAAAAAATGAATGAAACGCGTAATTTACTACGCATGAGGCTGCTCCAGAGTCAAGGAGGTAGTAATTACAGTACAATTACAATAATGTGATGAAACTTACATGTCTTGCTTGGCATGAAGCATAAGGAAGTTGAAGATAGAAAAAAAATGTACACATTTATTCTCGCAATTCTGATGAAATGTCTTCACGTAAATGTGCTTGGTACGTACGGAGATGTGCATGCTACACACACACACATACTGACGATGTACATGCTGGATAACTGATTCACTGGTCACACTCAACGAGTGACGATTTATGATCAACTAGTGATTTGAAGCACATAACATCAGGACTGCCGTAATGGAACGCTTTACGCCTGCTTCTCTTCATTATCTTCATTAACAATCTTGACGACAAAATCATTCGTAAACTCAACAAATTCACCGACGGCACGAACCTCAGCCACAGAGCGTTCACTGAAAGAAACAGAGTAACCATTCACTCAACAACCGCAAATGTCTACTACAATGGACCGAAATCTGAAAAATAAGCTTCTACATTGAGAATTGTTCAGTAATGCACGTTGCTGCTAACAACCGGCATTTCCACCACACGATCAATGACACATCGATTGAAACAGCCCAGCAGAAAAGAGATCTTGGTATCATTATCAGTGAAAATCTTATGCATGGTGAACAAGTGGCAAAAAGCGTCAAAAATGGAAGCATGATCCTTGGTTCTATTGCAAGAAATTTTGAGTACAAGTCAAATAACACAATATTACTGCTCTATAAAGCGATAGGCAGGCCACATCTGGAATATGCAATCTGATAGAGACTGTATAGTCTACCCTACCTTATAAAAATATATTAAAAATATGGAGAAAAACCAGCGTCAAACAGCGAAAATGATTCCTGAACTCCGCAATTTCAGCTACGAAAGGAGTCTTCAGCAACTTGAACTCATCTCTCTAGAACAAAAGAGGCTGAGAGGACAGCTCATCGAGGCTGTCCTCTCAGCCTCGTCACAGGCTCTAAACTTCTTTCCAGTTAAAATTGCTGAAACCTGGAACCAGCTACCTGAAAATATTGTTCCTGCTGGCTCTGTGAACACATGAAACATATCTTCTTGATATATACTGAATAAATAATCTCCCAGTTTAATACTGGTATGATACTTGCGTATGATTGCAGTACATGTACGTAACTGAAATGCCTATGCGTGATTAATGAGCGTGTACGTGACTGAAATGTCTGCGTGGGAATGAGATGCATTTGCATGATTGATGCCTTTACTTTAGACGGCATGGGACTTTGGTAACAACCCAAGAATGGACCAAACCGCTGCTTCATGTTGACATATTTTATAGCATGCAGATGTGCGTGCTGCGTACACACACTGCTGCTGTGTATGTTATGCATACACACCTGCAGCTGTGCATGCTACACACACTGCAGCTGTGCATGCTACACACACTGCAGCTGTACATGCTACACACACTGCAGCTGTGCATGCTACACACACTGCAGCTGTGCATGCTACACACACTGCAGCTGTGCATGCGGCAAACAGAGGCAGTGCTGCTTCCTTGTAGCTGAGGTGAGAGGGAAATGACGGTGACAGCTGAGTGCGGATCAGATGCTGTACAGTAAGTCCAGTACTGCTCTAAATAAATACTCCTTCATAAAGAAAACTCTGGAATGCGCTGAGTACGCTACGCTACTTGCGGAAAATCAAATATTTCGTTTAATAAAATACTTTATAATAAGTGAAATAATTGCCAGTAAGTTAAATATTTCAAGCCTAATGAAATACTCGAACATGAGTCAAATGCTCGTCGGGTTTTCAAATATTTTAAGTTTAATCAAATAATTTTCAATGAATCCAACTCACTGTTATGTTCACAAAATTAATGAAGGTGCATCACGTACTCTAAAAAGAATAAAATGCTGTCTCATCAAATACGAGGGCTTTTTTCAACTTCCGATGGGCTACAAAAAAAGGAAATTTCACATAGCACAGTAATTTTATGACCAAAAGTACTGTAGGGTCCGATTTATTTCTCTATATAATCGCTCAAAAGGATACAGCCTGATTACCCGAGGTACACGCAACTAAACATGGCTGATACGATCGATGCTCCTGCATCGATTGCAGAAAACGGATTACAATTCCTAATTCGTAACTTACAAGTGCCCAGTCTAGAGAAGATAGAATAGTTTCAATATTCGTGCATGAGAAGCAAGCCTAAACGACGAATTTATTGGCTGTAAAGTGAACATTTTTTGTCCGGAGTGCAGGTTGAATGGCACGTTAATATCTTATCAGAACTGCATTTTGATGAATGTCGTAATTACATCTGACAGCGCAGACAGCGACGGGATGTCAAACACACGAAAAAACACAACAGTTTTGCAGCTCGGTATGTTTTGAAATGAGAATACATCTTAATTTTAGCAGTAGTCATTCCTGGAAACTAAAATCGTTTGAAATTTATTATATTCTCAAAAATTTTTGTCTTTTCAGAGCAAAAAAAGTGTGAAGCAAGAATAGTACAATTGCATTAGTTAATGCTCTTATAATTTAGATCAATCGACTTGTTAAAGGTTCATTTTTAAACAACGCATAAGTAAGGAACTTCGATGTTATTTTCAGTGTAAAGCATCATTACAAAAGCATTATAACAAGTCAAGTGAGGACCATTGCTCTCCACATGAAATATTCGTTTTACCTCAATCGATTAAGCAGGATGGAATTGTCGATTGTACTCACCTAATTAACGGCACACAATTAAATCCTGCAACACCAGTGAACAAATTAAGTTATCGTCCTAAGGTAAAAGACGAGAAAAGACTACGCAACACCTCACACGCAACACACACGCTGCAGCACACACTGCAGGTAAGGTGCGCAGTCCCGTCTTCTGTTCACACTCATCCTACATTTGACCACTTCTTGTATTAAGACAAAAAGAAAAGAAATCTTTGTTTCCATCACAACTGCTGCATGAACTTTGACGATTGCCTGTAAAAACTTAGCCCTCCATCTGGTCGGAAACAGTTGGTGCACCGTCCAGAAAACATTAAAGTTGAAAGTTCAAAAATATACTGTATGAGTTAAATTTGTAGACTTTCTCCAATTGCACCAACATTTTCTGACCAACGTCAAAATTTGTATGCACCAACTGTTTTTAATCAGAGGGACTACTATGTAAGCCTGGACAAGAGACAAAGCTCTCACGTGACCTCTATGTTACGAGTATTATTGAGTACTGATACTCAGGTGACCTTTATTACGGCTCGCTTCAGCTACTCAGTATAAGTATACAATATGCGGAGTACTAATTATTCTTGTATATATGTATGTATTACCTTGACATAATATAGATAGATATTATGTCAAGGCAAATAAATGTACCCTTATATGTACATTTATTGGCCTTGAAATGAGCAGTATTGAAGTGAAGTATGTTATACCGATGGTATCATAATAATAACCATAATAAAAATAATAATTAAATAATAATATTATTTGAAGAATTGATGCTCGGACATAACTCGTTGCTTCGTTCAGTTTTATCAAACTTTGACGACGCTCGTCAAGAACGCTCTGATAACGTGCGTACGTTGTGCACGTGTGTACGAGACTCGTACGTTGTGTGTGAAAATTATGTATAGAAAAGGTATCTATTTAATGAAAATTAAGTAAGCTGCCACTCATCTAATTGTACAATAGTAAACATCAGAATTGGTTCAAGAATTTGATTAAGAGCGAGTCGACACGACGCACTCACACTCTTTTTTCAAAAGTGGACGCATGTTCTTTTTTGTCTGCTTCAAAAATACAGATAGGTTTGTATCGTAATGTGCACCGAGTCTATAAGTTTGGTTCTCAATGCTCGGGAGGAACAGCGTCTGTTAAGAAAAAATTCTTTTCTTGTAAAAAATTGGACGCCTGAAAACACTGCCAATTACGCTGAAGTGCGACACTGACACTCCTGCTCGGTGGAGTGCCTGCAAGAACATTGCAGTGGCGCTAAAAGGGAGAAGAAGCTACGGTACAATTCTCAACGCTTCTCCAATTAGCTGAATATAGACAGGTTAAAGTTATTTGATTGGGGCAATTGAGATGAACAGTTTTTGTTGGCGCAAATTAATAAATTGCTCTTATGAAGAATAGCCTTTTTGAGAGCGTTGAAGTTTAGCGTCTGGAGATTGCATGGTCGTGTATGCCACATCCCAACTTTTTTGGGTCTCAAATTTAAAGCCAGAGGTAACTACACAAAACAGTTCTCGAATAATGAACAGCAGTAAATCCACGGAACCAGAACTAAACTGACCTTGAATCTGCCACTACTTTTTAGCATTTATATCTGTCCAATAATTAATATGAAAATCCGATAACTGGTTTGGCCGGCAGTCTAATGTAAAAATTAGTCTCAAATCTGATGATAAACTTGATAGTGATTAATTAGTCGCTTATCTCACGTACCAATATTTTCAGAATGTAGCCTTTCTTTTACAGGAAAATAACATTAGGGGAAAAAGATAAATTTTGACAGCTCAGAGCGCAGCTTGACAAATTAAAGCCTAGACGTACAGTGACAGAGATAATATCTCAGAATTTATGCTTCATTTTGCCTTAAAATGAAATAAGCATTCCACGTCTTTTTTCCGCTCGTCATTCACATGTGAAAAACATGAGTAAAAATTTAAGTCTTCAAAACATTTTTCATCATTAGATAACAGGTAAGATAATGTGCTATCAGTTTTATCTCGTGTACTCACGAACAGGTGAAAGTGTTTAACTGATCAAAAACTCGCCACGCACGAATTAGTAAGACAGATTACTTCAAACATTCGATACTCTGGAGGGCTTAATGCATGACTCATGTTTCTGCAGTGTATATTTCCAACAAACATTGTGATGAAGGAGTTTTTGTTTGCATATAATTCCGGTCAACAGTAATTTCGTTAATCTGGATTCTGAAGTGACTTCATAGAAGAGCACTACAAAGTCAGGATGTAAATCGTGGTAAAAGCAGAAAAGGAAGCTTATGTCAGTGTGCATGCACATCTCCATGCCACACCTACGGTTTGCATTAAGATTAATCAAAATGTGAGATTCAGAACATAAACGTCAGTTCTTCACCAAGATGGAAAGAACGTTTCAGGTGAAGCAAAGTTTGGAATTATCTAATAAATGCTATGGGAATACCTTCTGTAAAATAGTTGGAATAGAATAGAATAGAATAAGGCAATAGGAACGAGCCATTTGGCCCATTCTTGGGTTAATACCCAAGCCCCATGCCGTATATTATTTCACGTATCTTCTATTATTTTATATTATATGATCTATATTATTTCACGTATCTAATATTTCAATGCTTACACTAAAGCTATGATCACTGGATCATAATTGAAGAATACAGGGGATTCAGGAAGATGTCAGTGAACGTTCATTGTGAAATAAAAATATTAATATAACATTCGAATTACATACTGCTCAAAATGTAGATGCTTTAAACACTCATCAAATGTCAATTTTTCATGTTTTCTTGAATACTACTTAAAAAATCCGTCTAACAATCTGCAAAATGCTTAAATCAGATTAATAACTTGATCAACGCATAAGAACAACCAAAGTACGGCTTCAACCACACGGAGAACTTCTGCAAGCAGACAACACTTGTAAGACAAAACATTGTCAGTGAAGTTCAGTACTACATTAAACGTTAGACATTAATTAGGATTTTGAAACACCTTATTTATACAGTCGTCAGGTGGGACTGGCGATCTTAGGTATTTTGCTGTAGCTTAACGCGAATATAATTTACTTCCGTCTATTCTCTGAAGATAAATAGCATTTAGACGCTCGTGTATCACCACCTTCTGCTTATTTGTTCGCAATTCGTATTTCACGATCCCTCCAACAACCCAATAATTAGACAGTTGGTTCATAACTCATGTAAGGTGTATAAATGATAGACGTCTGGTATACCCCTAGCGTCGGAGCAGGGAGCGGCGGTGTGTCTTGAGTGTGTCTGCGTATCTTGTATACAAGTCAATGACAACGATTTATAATGCTATTCAGCTGCCAATCTAATAATTGAAATGATATGCGCTTTTTTCTTTTAACCAATATTTTGTTCAGGTATGTCTATGCAGTACCTGAGGTAAATTTTGGAGTTTCACCTTGCTTTTTCAAGCATCTCTCAAGTAAGACGTACAGTATCCTGCAAGATGGTTGAGTTACTCAATTTTTAAACCTTTCACCCCGGATTGCACACATATGTACCACATATGTATCACATAATTATGTATCATAAATAAAAATACTCCGGAGTGAAAGGGTTAAACTATCTATCTTTAATTTTCTTTCTATGAGAGGCTTAGTGTAACTGTGAGGTAATAAAACAATTTTCCTTGGTTGAATTTAGGGTACTATTATGTTTAGAGAGGCAAACTTACAAAATATTTTTCATTCATGGTACACTATCGTAATTATATTATTCCAACACAATACACTCTAAGAAAATATGTACGACTTGCAAAACCGGCCGCTAACTTTTATACAGACCCGTCATACATGACTGCACAGGCACACGTTACGAGGTGTTAGACCTGTCAGTTTGCCTGCGCAGGTGTACCTCAACGCAAGGTTATTGCGAAGCCACGCAACCGGTCTTAAACACTACCTTGAAAGATAAACACTGAAAAGCACGCGAGATTCCAGTCAACTCCCAGAAGCTCAAGAATTTCTGAGCAGCAGCAAAAAAGTGCGGAAAATTTACAAGCCAAATAATGAGTGTCGCCGGTTGCCGTTCTAGAATTTCTGGAAATTCGTGTTTGTGAGGCGCGTTTGTTGCGCGCTTCCCCGTATCTACAAACACTGCGTATCAACGATACCAACAGCGCATACACAAGTGACCATAGAAATTCTACATCGCAAGTCAATCAAACTTGCTAGTAATTACTCCATCCTACTCCATCCATGCTAATAATCCATCCAAGTATTTTTTGAGGTCTGTTCAAAAAAATTAATAAGATAAACTTCTTCTATGCAATCAACACTGTGATTTTTTTATTGAAGTTTTTCCAAAGAAACAATCAATAATGAAAAAAATTATTGCTTTAGAAAAGTAGTTATTTTTAACGACCCACGATGTTAGTCTTCCATGATTTTTAACGTGAAATAATTTTCAAAGAGCGATAGACATTACTGTAAAATGTGAATATTAGAGAAAAACATTTTTTAAATGAATGATATGCAAACATGAAGGTTATATATTAATGAAATGTTCATTACGTTTCATGACCTCGAAGAGTTGTTCGAAATAACTTTTAGTCGACAGAAATTAGGTTTAATGGCAGGCGCTAAAAAACATCCAAAAAACTAATAATCAGAGAAACTTACATTGTCTCTATAACCTTAAACCTAATCATCTTACATTCATGAACTAATTAAATACATACCTCGACTCACTCACAAGCACGCACACACTCTTCTTACGTCACAGTTCCCAGAAATTGACCAATCAGCATTAAGTGTACAAATTACACAGACTTCGAGAACGAACACAACCAGAGGGTTTTAGTGCTTATAACATCTGGTAAAGTTTGATTACGTTTGATGGCCATTGTTTGTTGAATACATAGTATTTTTCATGTGAGCAGCTGGAATAGATTCTGAGGCAGCTTCTGTGGCATCCCCAAATACGCTTTCTTAGAAAATTGACATCAGCTGCATAAATTTCGAGCTTTATAATTACCCTCAAATTTTTAAGTGGATTCCGATCTGGATAAAACAGCGTCCAAAACGCCAGATCATCGCTTTTGAAACCCTATGAGGCAAGATTAACACTTTGACTGTGATGTGTACCATTTATGGTACACGGACCTTGTTATACGTACGGACTAATTTGGGAGTCGCAGTCAAAGAGTTGAGAATGCAATTGCCTCATTGCATTCGGTGAATGTGACAGAACAATGTCTTGCATGGACATTATTTCCTCCAGAAGTGACTGAGTTTGGTCTTCAAGCCAAGGAAAAAGTGCTTCATTCAAAACAACACAGTAAAATATGCATTAATTTTAACGCATTAGGGAATCCTCTCATGTTTCAAAAAATTTGGAGTATTATAAATAATTATGGCAGTTTCATTGCCGGTATGAAGCCGAGCAGCATTTTAACACAGCTTCTTATTGCCACCTTTTGAATGGAATTCTTTTCCTTTAACTTGTCGACCAATATTCTTAGTCACGATTGTTCTGTTTTGGAATTCATTGAGTAAATGAATCAATCGAAGAAATTCAGAAATAAATTAGTTAAATCAAGGACACATAGCATTTTACATGTCCAGCCAATGCGAGTCGTCGAGTACTGCAGCCTCAGAACATAACACACTGAAGACTACGCTCTACAATACAAAGAGAGTTTCTTGGCGACGGAAAAGCTTTCTCTTCAAGGCAAGCCTGTCTCTTGTTGTGTTGCAGCAAACTGCACGGTCGAGTCCCACTGTAAACTCTTAATTCCCCACACCTCCTTCTTCACTACATGTGCTAGTCTCAGGGGAAGTCCTATGCTCTCAAACAAGTCTCACAACAAGTTCCCTGCTCTCAAACAAGTCTCAAGTCACGGCAGTTTTTAGGATGACACGCAACAGGAAGCATTTAAACAAAATTATGAGCTTCAAATTGAAAACTAGTACTTGGATAAAACGTGGAGCCTAGCTTTAGTGTTGACGGAGTGAGTTAGTTTGATTGTAGCGGTATCATACGCCTGTATTGACGTTACCAGTGCGACTTCTGTGGATTGCAGTTACATAGAATGGTGAGATCAGCAAAAGGAATAGATAGTTTCCTACGAGGGATAGTAATACGGTAACAGAACGGGAGATAATACGGCAATCGGACTTTGATGTGACATGGTAACGGAACGTGAGGTAACGTGGTAATGGGACTTTGAGGTGACTTTTAACTTAGACCAAACTATTCGGTTTATGACAAATGCTTTTAGGCTGCGCCGATTCTCTTCTTCATCTCTATATCTAACTTTCTGTACAGCCTCTACTTGCTTCTCTAACTGGAGGCATCATCCCCACACAACACAGTCTGTGCCTCTCCCCCCCCTTCTCCGTCCCTCTGCTTTGAGTAGACCGCAAGAGCCCTCTTCCTCAAACCTCCTGACCCAGTACGTTGGGCCTCCTGATAATCACGCTATCATGTCTACAAGTACTCGGTCAGGCCTCCCAATCAGTTGTAATCGTAAGAAATAATTTCTTGTTCTTCGCGTACAAGATGAAACAAAACGTTCTTAATATACAGGGAGTCCACGAAAAATATCTACAGTGCATCATAATCGTTGATACAGGACATCGGTATCGTTGATATCGGTGTAGATATTTTTCGTGGGTACTCTGTATAGGTTAGAACCAAGGACTACTATAAACGTAGTAGTCCCTGGCTAGAACGAAAACTCATTCACCACCAGCTGATACTGAACAATGAATGTACAACTTGAGCAGCGAAACTTGGATAAATGTATTATATATCACTTTAGTGGCCGTGATACTCCAGAAAGAGGACATAAACGCATCAAATTAACGAAAAATGAACCAGTGTGTAGAGAATAATAAACAAAATAGATTAAGCTTTCGTGAAACACTAAGACGCCGTAAATAACACGAGGTTGATACGAAGTGTATGTCAATACAGACCATGATATTGTACGAGACTAGGCATACGTTGAATTCCACTGTTTTGGTTTGAAACTTGCGGCTCAAATTTTACATGGAGACGACATCCTTCCTTCGATATGCCTGAGGAACAAATTCTCAGACGTGCCCCACACCCGCGGCGTTGGCTGGTGAGTGGCCGAGTGGCCGCAGGCTGTCGGGTGATGAACTGGTGATGAGGTGAACAAGAGCACTACCCACATGAGAGACTTGCCTGTAACACTGTCACATCTACGTACCTTCGTCTGAGATTACTAATACTTAGGTAAATACATGATTTGTACATGCATAAAGGAACAGCCTACTGATTCTATATCCCTAAGTGCTGGAGACTGTAGGTGATTGCGATAGAAGTGTGTGACTGAAATGTCTGTACGTGAGTAAAGTGCGTGTACCTGACTGAAATACTTTGCGTGATTGAGGTGCATGTGCGTGATCGATGCCTTTACTTCAGACGGCATGGGACTTGAGTAGCAATTCAAGAATGGACCAAACGGCTCGTTCCCATTGCCTTATTCTATAATATGTGATACAGTCACATGTACACACCTTAGCCGACCAATTTACTAAAGCTTCACAAAATGGCAGACCCAGAACACTGCTTTCTACGAGTTAATCACCTCAGGCTTCAGAAAAGCACCTGGTTTGTCTGAGTCAAATTAAATTCTTTCTTCAGGACTTGAAGACTGACATACGAGCTCTGACTGTGAATGAACAAGTGACAAAGAATACTAAAAGAACAGCTCAATCAACAGTTAACTAAGCGATTATTGGACGACTTAGTTTTATGTATGATACTAGTATGCAGAAGTATGTTTAAAAACTTTGTTTCAGTTTTTCTCGTTTGTAATTAACCATCACTATCCATCTTGCAGTCATTTTTTAGAGCGACATAAACGCCTGTTAGAACTGCTTAGTTCTGTCATCTCAATAGCAATCAAATAAGTTCCCCTTTTTCTTCTATTTTAGTTTGAATGTACGAAAAGATACATTGTTTGATGTACTACTTCCTTGTTTCTGTAGTAAGTGTACTAATTTCTCTTTAATTCTGAACATTGTATATATTAAAACTAGTATCCGAAGGATAACGAAAAATACAGGAGATAGGCTATTGCTTCACGTAGATTTGTTGAAGTACCAACTTGCTGTAGCAAGACTCCAGAATTTTGTATTTCACCTTCTACAAGGGGAAATAATTTTTAGTGAATGACGATCACATGGGAAATATATACAATAAATCTATTTACTAATGGAAAGAACCACCAGCTGTTTTACAAATTTTTTGTACATCGAATGTATATATTTAATTGTCGTGCAATACAACACGTTGTCGTACAATACTACATGTTACAATACAACACGTTGTAATACAGCGTTACGTATTGCAATACAATATGTTGCAATATATGTTGCAGTACAAGATGTCGCAATACAACACATTGCAATAATATTTATTTATTTATTTAATTTGATTTATTGGAAGGCCACAGTAACACGCACTTGCATGGTGTAGTGTACCTCAGTAAAGTTTTCTACAACTCTGAATTTATAAAAGTTTTTAGTGCTTCATCTTCTATGATTTACTCGTATAAACTTGACCAGGTTTTCATGGATTGTTCGCGTATGAAACTTTCACAAACAATGTGACGAGCATGAAAATTAGATCATCAATTGTGCACACTGAGAAGCTGCAGCAGAGGAGTTCATGTATAGATACACTGCATTACGAAGTAACTTCATCTACCACGTTAAATATAACTTACTGGAAGTAACGCAGTAAACTAATTGCAATAAATGTGCTGAACATTCCTAAAAGAACATTGAAAAATTAATTCAACAGCAAACATTTCCGAATACAAAGATTCCAATTTTAACATTGAAATAATACAAAATTCTAACTCAAAATACGCCGTAAATAAAATGTTTACTCTCTCAAGTAAATCCTAATAATCAGAAAAAAGGAACATTGTCTTTACAACCTGAAACTCCGTGCTTTTTCATTCATGCACTTTATTGTATTACTATATATTAAGTAAAACATGTACATTTACAGCTATCAATTTGAAAAGAGATATACTATTAAAATACGCGGAAAAAGTACATCAGTTAATAAATATTGATGTTACGAATACATTTTACTATTTTGAAGTTATTACTTCATGTTTTTCACGTTTTCTAATAGAAAGCTTTAATTTCAAATTGCAAGTTTCTTATCTCCTTCCAGTAAACCAAGTTACTGTCGACTGAAAAATACTTCAAAGAACCCTTCAGCTAGTAGCTACGCTGCGCGTAGCTACAACACATATAAATGATCGTACCATAAACCTGATACTTATAACGGTGTGTCAATTGATCGATTTCTTGATCATCTTGTGCGTAAACATGAAGATGAGTCAACGTAATAGGGAACGTTTTCAATATCAAGCGAGTCAGAACACAAAGCTCCCGTCGACTGTACTGAAACGAAAACAAAGTCAAACTTGAAATTCGCTCACAACAAAACTTTTCATTGCGCAACTGAAGAGACGCTGGAGTGCCTCATGAACTGCCTCCAGGGCGTCAGTTCATGTGAAGCTGGTGATGCAGGCATCAGTCACACGACACAAACATCACGATGGACAGCACAAATGTGTTTATTATTTTAAGGACTAACCCTGAAATGAAATGCGCATTTACTGAGCGATACAAGTACCTTTAGATTCTCCATAACATTACGACGCATTTATCTGCGTCATACGTGCACGTTACCATGAAGCTAAATGCGTGCATCCTGTGAAGTCGTGAGGAAACCAACAGTTTTACCTCCCTCAGAGCAACTCTACTTTCTCTAAAATGGGAGAGAGTACACAAAAATGAAGCATACTCTGATATTTTCTCAGATCCCGAGTAACATTATGTAGTGCTAGACGAGGGTTTGCCTTAGATCTAACTGTAGGAAAGTTCGTTTAGTGATAGCCACCACTGTCCCCCCCTCTACATCCTGTGCCCCAATTCTGGAACATAGGACAGGTGTCAGTGTACTGCTCTGAGCGTTGCTCCATTTGAAGTTTTGAACGGCTGCTGCTGAGGAGGTTGTTGTCTCTGTGCAGGCTAGGACACCAAAAGTTGAAAAATGCGCCCCGTGTGTTATTTTAACACTTTTAGCCAAGTCACTTTCGTGTTTGAATAAATAGCGAACATTCAAGAATTGATGTTCTGAAGAAATACAATGCCGGTTTTTGCACACATCGTTCCGTTGCAATATAATGATTAATAATAAATGTTTGGAGAATTAAATAATTAATATGTGTGTAAAAATGAACTCGTTAAGCCGCATTGATTCCTCATATATAATTGGTAGAGTAATTATTTTTGTTATGCTACACAGCTCCAAATGATGCACATGTAAATTCATCACCCGACTCAACCCTTTATTTATTTCACATATTTAAAAAAGAAAGTAGTACGTCATTCACTTTTAAATGATCAACTCTTTAAGCCACTCTGATGCAAATTTATTCAGCAAGTATATAAACTTGTCATGTCAAGTTATGAGAAATTTGTCCTGCAAATTCGTAGAGCGACAGAGCAAGGCATGCTAAATTACAAGTCTTGTATTTTACATATTATTTAATTTATTGAAATATCAATCACAAACAATCTACTTAAAGTCATGAAATACAGGGTGTAGCAACATATTTTTTTCAAAATGAAAGGAAGTTATGTTACCACACTCTGTATTTATACCTGCAACTCATACACGCAATACTCACTCTTTAACCATCGCGGGGCAGCTGGTCAACTCGACGGGTCAAAACTTGGTGTAACTCACAGGTTAGGTCCAACAGGCAGGGTATGTTTGCGTACAAGACTAATTCTTTACAGTGAACACTACAACCGTCAAAACCACTGTACCTCACTTCACTTGGAAATAACCTCGCGCCGGCGTTACTGTGATGCAGTGAAATTGTGTACCTGGAAGCAAAATAACTTCAATTTTCTGGATCATTACTTGACTTTTAACACGTTGACTCCGAAGTGGTACGTATGTGTACCACTTAGGTTAGGTTCTGTAATTTTTTCAGATCCTTCTAGTGACTATGCGTACAAAGTGAAGTTTTACACCAATCAGGCAATCGGAGTCAACGTGTTGAAGCACAAACGCCCAACTATGCGCAGCAACACAAAAATCTAGGAACAGACGTGATAAGCTGTGCGTTGATTTGAAAGAAATGTCAACTTTTCGTCATGGGGCTAGTATAAAGAACTGGTGAAACTCGGAACGCAAAACCTACCTAGAAAAGTTTCCTAATCAACTGAAATGTACCTAAACTTTTAGAAAGTCTTTTAGTTCTCAAAGTAGAAATAAAGAAAAAGTATCTCCTACTGATAGAAATTTAAATCCCACTATACATTTTCATTCTAATTTACTTATGATTTTAACCAAAGGTTCGGGTATTTCGATTTGTAGCGTGAAACTATGAACTATTTTTTGAAATTGTATGGGACAGCGTGAGGTCAAGGCAGAAATGAGGCAACGCTCCAATTTGCCGCACGCGTCTACTGAACAAAGTGCAACGACGCTTCACGTTTGTTCAGATGTAATTCAATTACCACAGACTTATGAATCATACTACAGCTCCCACAAGCTCCAAAACTTCACTACAACAGTTTTTAATTTCTGTAGCATGACCCTTACTTTGCCGGCCATACTTGTTAAGCGTGTCGGCAGTGGTGCATGAACCTATTATTGCCTGCTTTTCTTCCCATAGAATTATGGATGTTAAAGATATTACTGCATTTAGAACACCCCACCCTATAAACTATAATCATAATAAAGGTCGCTATGATGACTCATGGCAAGGGGATTCGTCAGGTTAGGCATAATATTTAGGTGGATGCTGGGAAGTTCAAATCCACTGAAATAAACTTGAACTATACCTACACCCAAAAAAAATCACAGTTGACGCTCTTTAATTTATAATCATTTGATTGTTTCTTGTTGCACTTATTAATGAAAATGTACCACTTTATTGAGCGCTTACATGCATATCGTAACCCGCCTTGTCCATCTTGCTCTTTTTTGCGGAAGAACATTTGAATAAATAATTCCTACATATATCAGAGACCATTATATCATGCTCGTATCGCTGGGCTGTATCTACAAATTGCATACAGTTCATCTCATGCGTGGGGTTTAATTATCCTCGCTAACTATTCAACTGCTCTTTTTGAACTGCTTCAACATCACCGAGCCGACATAAAGTTTACCATTTTAAGATTATATATAGTAGCACATTAGACCACTCAGAAAACTGAGGATGTATGGTACGCCATTGTGACATCTCCCTTAGATGACAGTTATTAACTTCTTGGTTGACCACTGACAAATGTTAAAATTTTCACCGTAGTCTGACCACTTGAACCACTAAGCAAACTCCCCGATTGAATTTCACTGCTTAGTTTTTCTGAACGTTACACTGAATTACACTCCAGTTCAACTGATTATATTTCTTGATCATCTATTAGGTCACTTGCAAATAGCAATTCGCAAGAATCACGGAATATTGAACACCATTGAACAGTTGTGCGTTATTTGCAAGTACTGAAGACTGTAATCGACTATCGTTGCTGTTCACTTGGTCTCCTGGAAGTTGTTCATAAAACACGCATCCACGCGCGCATATCCGAGGTCTAAGAAAGTTAGACGCGTCTACTTATCACAATCAGTTATCTATTGGACCTCTTAGAAGTTCGTATTGCCAATATTACTCGAGAAAGCTTTAGAATCTTTCTTAATCATTCACTGCTATTCAATGGGCTTAAGGATTGTTCATGTCATATATACTTTAGTCCCCTTGAAAATCATCACTGCCAGGTTTTAGATATGAACAACGTCCCTCAGACGTTTTAATAAAGCAAACCTGAGTATATGATAGGACGTTAAGAAATCATTTCTCATCATGAGCAGTTTTACACTGGGTTTCTTGGAAGTCCTGCAACAGCTTATGTCGTTTTAAGAACACGTAAACTCCTCAAGACACTCAGAGCTACAAGAAATTAGTCCTGCTGAACTACACTGCATCATTCTATGCTGGTATCACGTCTCGCGCTCAACTGTCCAGATAATTATGCTCAGAAGGCACCCACTATGTTATCTCAGGAGATAGGGGACGAAGACGACGGTGATACACAAGCAAGTCTTGCTCACCAAACCAATACACTTTGTATTTTCATACCTTTTTTGAGGTTATCTCTGGTTCTCAAGATCGCCGTATAGATAATAGTTTTCTATTACATTTGAGACTTGAGTAGTTTTGGATGATGATCCCATTGTATTCCTCATCTACCTCAGTATAAAGATTTCCTGAACGACTGTTGAGAAGTTTTTTTGACCATTGTTATTATTACTACTAGCACCATTTATTATTGATATTACTATTACTGTTACTACTCTTACTATTACTATCACAACTGACTATTATTGTTACTACTTATCATAATTATTGCTTCAAGACATCGCAGGCTCAAAATTTCTTTCCAGTTAAAATTACCGGATCGGGAACCAGCTACCCGATAATGTTGTTTCTGCTGGCGCTGTGAACCAATTCAAATATTTTCTCTTCAGATATTGGATAAGGAGTCCCCAGTATTATAACAAACTGAATCTATCTCCTTGTTAACTTCTAGGGTCTGTGTACGATTGGGGTACGTGTGCGTGACTTAAATGCGTGTGAGTAATTAAAGTGCGTGTATGCGACCAAAACGTCTGTGCGTGATTAATGCCTTTACTTTAGACGGCATCGGACTTTGGTAGCAACCCAAGAATGGACCGAACAACTCGTTCCTGTTGCCATATTTTATTCTATTATATCCTATTTATAGTTCTACACCTAATATTATTATGTTTTTATTACTCTTCTATTAATCATTGATGCAATAACATCAATGATTAATAAAAGCCTGGATTCCTATCCCGACTTCAAGCCTGAATTGTGGGAATTTTGTACCAAATGTAGAGAATTTTTCAGTGAAGAGCCTTTAAATCAATATGTGCATGAATACTTTCTATGTATGAATATCTATACTGAATGTACACAACAAGACATCAGTAATCTTATCGAACAACCTTCGGCGGTCGGATGACACTACAGTTTACTTATCGCCTCGGAGTTGACAAAGAGAAAGACATCAACGAGATCATTACAGTTGGACTATCTTTAACCTGAAGACCTGCGAACCCTTCAACGTAAATACTATAGTGACATTTTTATAGCAAGTTTCACTACTGATCGCTTCTTGGTTCTAGAACTCAGTTAAATTTTATAGTATCTGGTTTTTATAACAGTATAACTAGACAGCGTATACTAATACAATGTGAACAATAGTAAAACTAGTGTAATAATAATAATGTTAATTATTAAAAATACCAGCATGATAAAGCGTATTCAATATTCCAGGACTCGAATAATGGCGCAGTTCGACGGGTAAATTGAACGCAGAACTTCGTCGTACATCTGCTGAATGTCCTGAACAACTTTTGCTTTGAATATTATCTTTAAGTAAAAAATACTATGTCCTGAACTATTACCGTGAATAATATATTCAAAGAAATTGAACTTGTCATCCCCAACTTTATTTGAAAACAATTTATTGTGTATTTTATGTAGTGACTCGTTCAGAAATAAAAACATACACCAAAAGCGTCAAAATGTTAACGTTAATTCGTATCATTAGCGTAAGTCAAAAAAGTAATTCATTTCCTCGCTTGTACAATGCTTAATGTAGAAAATTGAGTACATGAGGCCCATGGTATTATTTCCTGACTAGGTACAGGTTGTGCCTGCATTTAAAAGAGATACATGGCGCACAACAGACTTTAAACTTGAATGAATGAATAGCTGAGTCCGCAAGAGCTTCTTCAACACCAAATCAAGAAAAATAAAAAAAATGTTGACCGCTGGGAAGAAATAAATAAACATATCTTCCATCAACGCTGATCATGAAACATTACGATAGTTATTTAAGCCTTATTATTAGAATCCTCAAGTATTGCATCTTGCGTTCATAATGTTATCGTTACACCTGATCGAATAAAATTATTCCAATTAGTATGGCCAGCTAAGGTATACAGACTTAGATATCGAAACTAATTCAATAATAAAATTTCAATACAATAATTTCACTCATAGATGAGTAAACTCTACGCCTTTTCCCCTTGGTTTACATAAATTTGACGTGGGCTCATACCTTCAAACCACTGTTCAAGAACTTCATCTCCGACAACATCACCTGGCTTGATCATCAGGTGAAGTTGCGAGGTGACTTTCACTCAAGGCAATCTCTTAACTTCAGCATTATTATACTAACAGAAAATGCAGCACACCATAACAACGTAAACAGCAACATCGAGTACACCATAATACAGTATACCGTAACTAAACATGAACAACAACATCAAGTACACCATAATAGTTATACAGTACACTATAAGTGAAAACGCACAGCAACATCATACAGTGTAATACACAGACGTGAACTGTGATAGAGTATCCGATGCGTTTCAAGTCAACTCAATAGGAATTAACTTTCGAAAATAATACAAAATTTGCATAAAATAACGCTTCTAAAATACACCATTTTTATAAACTGCAACACCAGACCGCTTCACCGAAACCATAGTTCAATAACTTACAATTCTTGACTTCACGGAACGGTTAAACAGTCAAAAGCTAAAATTTGGTACACTCCCAATAAAAATATTTTTCATAAACATTTCTTATACCAGTGGTTCTTAACCTTGTTGGAGGTACCGAACCCCACGAGTTTCAAATGCGCATTCACCGAACCCTTCTTAATTAGAAAAATAAAATATGATTTTTCAAATTCAAAACATAGGTATATATTTTAGTGGTGCACAAATTGAACTGTGCAACAACATCACTGTGTTCAAAGAACAAAATCCTCAAAATATGATATTCACACAAAAAATATAATAATGAATATTTGATGCAAATCGGTGTGACTTCTGCTGTTGCCTTCCAGGGACCAGTTCAGAAATGCGCGGCTTCACCTTGGCAAGTGCCACTCTCATGTCATTTTCGCAACAAAGTTTATTCCTTTTCTTCGTTTTTATGTCCAGCATCCTCGAAAAGGATTGCTCGCAAAGATGTGTTGTAACAAACGGTATGAAAATCTGCAAAGCTTTCTTAGCAATAACAGGGTACATTACCATTTGTTGACACCAAAACGTTGAAAACGTTGTTCTGAACAGTTGCTGTTGACCCTGGCTCTGCTAAATTTCAAAGATTTCATCGAGGTATTCATCATTGACATCTGTTGTCTCAACACTAAACATGAACAGATGTTTCACCCATTCTGGAGATGACTCTGTTGTAGGGTAGTATCCGTCGAGACACTTTTCAAGCCCATCTAAGTGCGTGGCAATTGCTTGCTTCAGTTCCGCGGGTACAGAAATGTCACGATTCCAGATACAGCTTCGATCTTACACAGTCATCCAGGAGGGGAAAGTCTGCGAAGTTATTGTTCTCTGTTCGTCGTTTCCATAACAGTAGTTTTTTTTGAAAAGCCTTCAGATTTCCCTCCGCTTCGATGATGTTGAATCCACCGCCCTGCATCTTTATTGAGAGCTGCGAAGATTTCAGCCAAGTGTACTAAAATAAGAATAATCTCATAATTTTTGAAGCAATCTGCATGACAGTGTTGGTGTTCTTGCAAAAAACAGGGCTAATTCCACACGCACGGCAAAAACGCGATTCAGCACCTGTCCCTAGGATAACCACCGAATGTTAGAATGGTACAGAAGTATCTCGAATTCAGAGCCCATTTCTTTACAGAGCTCACTGAA